>LIEC01001776.1:1447-40903 GCA_001925005.1 Drosera capensis | reverse complement strand
ACAATTTAATTATACGGATTAATTGTATGTCATGTGCTATCTTACAGTTTGGCCCAAATATTAGTGGTCCTATGGATATTAATATTAAGTGGACCAATACATCGTCATATAGAGTATAGGGTCCAATTGTGTAGATACCTACGGGCTTGATCCTAATTGATGATGGGCTGATTAGGGTTAAACACCATTATATATATGAAGGTTATGGTCCCCGGTTGAACATACGTTACATCTTTCTAGCATCCCATCGTGAGAGAGAAACCCCAACGTGTGTATCAACTGGAAGACCCTAACCCTAGGCGATCTTCAATACAGATTAAAGACTTGCTCTTATGGATTCAGGTACGATTCCGCTTATGATTTATTCTAAATAATTCAATATGAAGGTTACAGTTATTTATGTGGATTAATTCCAACAGTAAGAATAATACTTTACTGAATAATGATGATGGAGTATGAAATCCAAGTATGATTTGTATATATTTTCGTACAGAAATGAAAATATAGGTTCATGGATATATTTTTGTTGGATGTTCGAATTTATTGTCTTGGAATAAATGTTTTGTGTTTGTCATGAGTTCATTTCGTTTGTTGTCCTAGATGCAAGGCATGACATACCGTGGAAGCTCTCAACCAATTGATACGAAGTTAGTTGCCTTTTGTATGTATGGTGACCACCCGAACCTGGTCGTCGGAGAACAAGACTAATACCTTCACAGGTTGGGACACGTTTGATCAAATATGGGCATTGTAAACGTTTTGGCCATAACATGAGGACATGATAAAATCCCATTAGAGACGAATGATGAAGACACGTCGAGACTTTCTTTGTTTAAGACTTTTTTTTATTCAGATTTGTTATATTTAAGACTTTATATATTTGAGATTTGTTAAATGTATAAGACTATCTATGATTCAGCTTCGGTATTAATAAGTTCCAAAATTTATACGAATATTTAGAGGATTTGTATTGTAACTTGAAAAAATTATACGACACATGGTTGACTCCATTGGCAACGTACTACCTTCACTAGTACTAAAACTTGAAATTTTTATACTATAAGCTGAAATTTTTGTACTGTAAGTTTTTTATTATGAACTGTCAGAATTTATATGTAAAATATGTTAAAAATTGATTATAAATGTAAAGACCTAAAAAATTCCTTAAAATTTAATTTCACAATAATTAATGTGAATAGTAAAAGGATGGAATCACTTTCCGTTACCTCGGTGGTTTGGCAACCATGGAAAATCTTAAAATCAAGCTCATGAATGTTGTGATAACATATTTATATGAATCCTTTGACAAAGATATCTATATGAGAATCCCTAAAAGATTAAATATGGCAGAGACATAAAAATCGAATCAGTTATACTCAGTTAAACTACAACGATCGTTGGATAGTTTAAAAGAAACTGGTCGTATGTGGTACAATCGACTCAGTGAGTATCTGATTAAAACGGGATACATGTGTCTTCTTAAAGAAATCACAAGATGGTTTTGCTATCATCGTTGTGTATGTGGACGATCTCAATCTTATTGATACTGCACAAAATCTCACAAATGCAACTATATTCCTAAAGAGTGAATTTGAAATGAAAGATCTTGTCATGATTAAATTTTGTCTAGGCATACAAGTTGAACACTTAATAAGTGGAATTTTTATCCATCAATCGATATATACTAAGAAGGTCCTTTTTCGATTTTATATGGATAAAACTCATCCCTTGACATCTCCAATGATTGTTAGATCATTAGATATAAAGAAAGATGAACTTCAACCTCTAGAAGAGGGAGAAGACATCGTAGAACCTGAAATTCCTTATTTAAGTGCAATTGGTACGCTTATGAATCTTTCTAATTATACAAGGCCGGACATTGTTTTTACGGTTAACTTACTAATAAGATATATTTCAACTTCGACAAGAAGACACTGGAATGGAATCAAGCATGTCATGCGATACCTTCGTGGAGGCACTGATATGGGGCTACTTTATTCAAGAGTAGTGAAATCTGCACTAATTGGATTTGCAAATGCTAAGTACTTGTCACGTCCACACAAAACAAGATCTTAAACATGTTATGTGTTTACTTTTGAAAATATCGTAATATCGTGGAGATCGGTAAAACAAACTCTTACAATAACATCTTCTAACCATTCAGAGCTTGTAGCAATACACGAGACTAGCTGAGCATGTGTGTCACTAAGATCCATGATACAACATATACAAGAGTCATGTGGGATGCCTTCAATTCGTGGAAAAGCCTATAATCTTATGTGAAGATAATGCAGCTTTTGTTGCATAACTCAGAGGAGGTTACATCAAAGGCGACAGAACAAAGCATATGTAAGGTCCAAGATATAACCTAGAGGGCGGGTGAATAGGTTAATTCAAATTTTATCACTTTTATGCAGCGGATTATAAGTTTGCAGACCACTGTTCTATGTACACTACTTGGGCAGTCTGTAGCTAATAGTTCAGAATCTACTGCAGAGATTCCAATTCTTGTAATTTGTCTCTGTTTGGTTGTGAGGGTTGATTTCTAATAGTTCTAAATATCAAGCAATGAAAGCAAATAAAGAGACAGTATTTATATTGGTTCAGACACTTGTTATCAATTGATAAACAAGAGCTTAGTCCAGTCTTCCCTTGGTGACCATTGTAGTCAAGCCAAGAGATGAGTATCATTATCTTCTTGTTTTTACTTTACAAGACAACTTCTTTTTTTACAAGCTAGACAACCTGCAGAAAAGATAAAGACACACGATCTTCACACAGATTCAGCAATCTGAACTCTATTGCAGAGTGTGTTCTTCTCGCAAACTAGTGAACTCTTCTTTTCACAATTCAGTTCTCTTGAGTAATCCGTGAACATTTGATTGCTTTTGCACGCTTGCCTTTCAATCCTTATTCAACATCATTTCTTAAAGAGCTTCTTTGGTTTCCTTTTATAGGCTTAGGAAACGAACCTACTACAACTTGACACTGTTTCTGATACTGACATCTTGCCACTCGTGTCCCTCACCATTGTTTTTGATGCTGAGAGTCCATTATCTTCAGAATTTGTGTCGTTGCTGCTTTAACTCAAATCTTCGTTTGACTGACTTCAGACCTCTGACCTTATCATCAGCAACCACCTCTGCTGCACCTTAGTCTGCATGTTGTACTGTGAGATCTCCTCTGCACAAGTCACTGCTGCAACCTCGTCTGCAAATTGATGCATTCTGCTGCAAGCTCAGTTCCTAGATCCTGAAAACATTGATGTTCTTTTGTTGTTCATCAATGCCTTAGTTGTTTATCCAAAGCCCTTTGTAATAGTCTGCATCTGATGACTCATCTGATCTTCATTATCTGCAGCTCTCTGCTCTCCAGTATCCAACCTAAACTGTAACTACCTACTTGACTTCTAGCCTAAACAACCTAACTACATTATGATTAATACATCTCAGTTTTGTTACATTAATTTCTATATAATTGTAAGGATTGCACATTCCTATCAGCATATATCACCAAAATTTGTCTGGTCGCATGATCTTCAGAAGGATGGGGTCATCGATGTACGACAAATCCACTTAACCGATTATTTGATAGATTTATTCACAAAAATATTATCGGGAGCAACCTTTATGAAACTCAGGCATAAGATAGGAATGAAAAGACTTAATAATCCTCTTGAACAAAATTTCAATGTATAAAATTTTTATCCCACTAGATTTTTCCTGACAATATTTTAACAAAACAATCTTAATATGTGATATATATATCAAGGGGGAGTGTTGTAATTATTCAATTAGAGTTATCCTTTGAAAATGATGTACTTACCCCTAAGCCTAGATATTTTTCTTTAGATCTCACCTACTTTTGAAGCTATTAAAGTTACTTACCTAATTAGCTATTAATTACACATAATCACCTTAATTAGGTGAGAAAATTAGATGTTAATTAATCATCTTGAGTCTTATAAATAGAGCTCATTTGTAAGGTGTCATGGATACATTTTAAGAGAAGAAAATCTCTCTTTCTCTCTCTATATTTTGCTCTCTAAAATAGTTTAACTATTTTGTTAATTTCGATGTTTATCGTCCGACGAAATCAAATCGGATATATCGATGAATTGCTTTAACCTGCACGAGCATTTATGTTATAACAATATTCATTTAACAATCTAGCTATATTAAGCAATTCGAAAAGAACAAGATGAGAAATGAGATAATAAACATCCGATAATTTTACTGTTGTCTCGTATAAGACCTCCAATAATTTGCATCTCTTATCCATCATCAATGTATTTATCCTTATTAACATATCGAGCATCTCTTGAGACAATCTATTCTTCTTCTTTGTTTGTGTGGCTTCAAAAGCACTCTTGGATGATTGATTGATTTGTTTTTATTTTATACATTTTAAATCTTTTTTACTTAATCATTCAATATAATTAAAATTTTAAATTATTGAGTTAAATCTTGGGTATCGAACCTAAAACCAACAGCCCAAATTAAATAAAATCATTTAATTAAATCAGACTTGCAATAATGTGCTTAAAAAAGTGTAACGCAACATTAAAAAGTCGCGTATTTTTTGGTATCTTTTAGAAATAGACGACAAAACATGCTTTTTTAACCCAAAAAAAAAAAACAAAACAGTACACATATAATACGTGTATTATATGCGATTTTGCTGACTAGCTTGCTATGAATATATCTAATGTGGATGAGCAATCTAACTGCATAGTTAGAGAAATAATGGACGACACTATTAGCCAAGTCAAGGCATCCGAGAAACACGTTTCCAGGGACTCTTCGAACAAGGGGGCAAGCGCTGACATATGTTCAAGGAAAATTGCAATTCACACATATATAATACATAATTCAAGGATCATTATTTTCGTAATGGATATTAGAACATAAATGAAATTTTCATTAGATATTTTTGAGTAATTTGCCTCTACAACATTTGACGGTCTGCACACTTGCATGTAAATTGATGAACTACATAGGACGCTGAAAAACTCTCATTGTCAACAGCTTGCATACAATGACCGCCGATGAGTGAAAAAACTGAGGCGACAGAAGCTGTAACCATGTTGAAGCATACAACAGACGGCTACTTATGATACACAACATGAATACAGCAGCCTGAGATACAGCAGAATACAAGGATTACAAGGAATACACAACCAGGGTTACATATAAGACGTCTATTCAACTGAATTATAACGCAGATGAGCCTATACTTCTGCTTCATGACTGCCCTTTGAAATATCATACTTGCATAGGGGGCAGGTGGAGTTGATGTAAAGCCATTTCTCAATGCATGCAGAATGAAAATGGTGACCACAAGGCATTTCTCTTAGCTCAATTCCGTGCTCGTAAACAGTTAGACATATGCAGCATTCCTGAGACAAGATGTTAAGCTTGCATGATAAACAAGTTCTGACCCAGTCACATGAGACATATTCCCGCATTTTGTTTCGTGTTGCTATTGTATAAGACAGAAAAAAATGGTGTATCATGAAAACATGATCCTACATGGCATCATCGCCATCTAGGCCTCAAAGTGAACATTAAGTATGTCAATCATATGAATCATTTTACAAATTTTTTTGTCCGTGAAACACAACATGCTCAGGATATGTTCCATTCCCAGCAGAACACGCTCTGCCTTTCTCGCACAGCAGTATTAGAAAATCCACTGCAAGAGAAAACAATTTCATGTAGAGACGCAATATTACTGAGATAAGCACCTACTAGAACCATTCGAAGTCTACCCCTAACTTTATCATATATAGGACAGCCAGAATTATCAAAAGTGGGATGAATCATAAATACTAACTTTGTTCATAATTACATAACACGTCATAATTTATTAAAGTCAGTCCATTTCTTAATAATCATGTCAAATCAACACATCATAATTTATTTGGGACGAAGGAAGCAATGTACATCTAATTACATAACTTTGTTCGGCGTCGAACCAGGTTAAACATGACAAACGACAAAGCATTGATTTTTTTCTTTAAAACCTAAATTTTATTAAATCTAATATATATCTCAATCTAATCACCATGATTCTACATGATAAAATTCTCAATTTTAAAAAACAAACAAAAATCAAATATAGATCTAAATTTAATCAATTCTATTCTATCTTAACTAAAAAATCAAACAAATTTATTAAAAAACAAAACTTACAGAAAATTGAAATATACAAAGGAAAAAGAAGTGTGTCTTGACACACCATATGTAAAGTGGTAATCCAACGATTTGAGATTTAAGCATATAAATAAATGATCAAGGTTAAAACTGGATAATTAAATCTCAACCCTTCATCTCAATTATTTTAATCTAAGTCATTGTTTTATCACTTAACACACGGTGTGTCAAGACATATAATCTTTAAACCAATATATAGAGCAAAAACATAATAAATAACTAAATTTAAGTCAAATCTATATTTAAAAAAATTTATTACTCCCTTTATCTCATAAAAAAATACAATATTACATCATCACTATACTATTCAACACGTACTTTAAGATGTTTTGTTATTGTTTTAAACAAAATTATGTCACATACTCAACATTGAAGTACATAATTTAAATTATCATTATTATTTCACGATAATTTTACATAATACGATCTTTGATCTTCTCGCGACGGCTCATAGCATAAATAAATTTATTGTTGACCTAAAAGAGCGTTGCGTTTTTTATGGGATGGAGGTAGTATCTTTTATATACTCTCTCTGTCCCAAAATATTTGCACAACACATTTTGATGTTGAGTTTATAACGATCAAACATAATTTTTTTTACAAAATTGTTGTAAAATACCAATGACATGACAAATTAAGTTGTGAATTTTAATTCTGTGCCAATTTAAGATTTTTTTGACATCATTAACTAAAAATTTAACTAAAATTTTTTTTGACATGACAAAACTTATAAAAATTTGAAATATATAAAGCAAAAACATAACAAATAACTAAATTTAACTCAAACCTATATTAAAAAATATCTATTATCTTTTATATACTCGGTCAACACGTATTCGATGTTAAGTTTATAACGATGAAACATCATTTTTTTTTATAAAATTATTAAGATATATCAATGATAAATTAAGTTGTGAATTTTAATGCTATATCACTTTAAGATTTTTGACATCGTAAAAAATAAGAACGAACCTTCTCAAAGTATGTGTCGTTGCAATAATTATGAAATGAAGATAATATCTAATTATACAAATCAATTATATATACAATTAAAGAAAAATGTCAGACGATAATACTGTAAGTTTCAAATTCTTAATGGACAATATGAAAACTTCAACTTATATAAACTAAAACATAAACTTTAATATCTCAAATTTAACATAAAATATTTGGATCAAATAAAAATATATAATAATCATAAATGCAAATATTTGATAAAGAAATAATTATAAAAAATTTCTAACAATTTTATATATGAAATAGTCATTTAGTATAAAAAAACAATAAGTCATTTAGTGTAAAAAAACAATAAATTTTCTCACTGTGATAGAATTTATATAAAAAAAAGATTATTGAATTATACATAATCTTATCCATGGTTTGTCGAATCGGATCGATTCGGGATGAACCGTTTCGATATTGGCCAAATCGGTTCCGATTCTAGGGATATAACATCGATTCACTCTGAATCGGCTGTGAATCAGCCTGAATCAGGTGAATCGATCCGATTCAACCACTGAATTGGGTGAATTGGGTATGATTAAATTGGCCTGAATTGTTTGATGAAGCTCCGAATGATTGCGAAAAACATCAAGAGAATTAATGAAGCTCCGGATGATTCGATTGATCTCGATGATATGTTTAATGTTGAGGATCCACTTGTGAAGTGAACAAGAGAATTAGAGGAGCCAATACTTAATACGGTGATGGTAAACTAAATCTCCAGGTGAAAAATGCTTTAACCGATGAGGACGATACTTCCTCCAATGATGATGATGGTGATCGTGGTGATGTCAATCACCCCATAAGAGATATAATGACGATGAATATGATAACGACGATGAAGGACATAGGAGATTTGGTGGATATGACGATTATGATGGATAATGCCCAGATTTCTCATATTCTGAAACCATATAATGATCGCATTATTACTATCGAGCATAACTTTCACATATGTAACTCACTAGGTTATCATATGCACTTCAATGAGATATTCACAAGGGTTCCTTTTTTAAATAGTTGCCTTTCTTTTTACTAGGTTCTTGTCACCTAGCTCCATGACCTAGATAGTGGCTATGCCATTGACCTATAAATTGTCATAACATTGATGCTTACTACAACAAGTTCAAAACAACCACCTAAATAACACAATAAGGAACATTGACTAAGGGAGCAATGTGACTGTAAATTTGAAAGAAATATATAGAAGACGGGTGACTCACAGCATCCTCGGTTGATAGTCTTCGCTGAATAGGGCTGTTTTTGCCACATTCAATCATTATTCCTCCTGAAGAACTTTGCATGTTCCCTAACTTCTTCTCCTCGCCGTCAACTCTTTGGAACGTATACTTCGTTAGCTGCTCAATGTCTTCCCTTGATGCTCCTGCCTACCTTGTGATAAAGCAGCGAGGACCAATCATGGACCAGAGAAAGGGAAAAACACCTTAGAATTCGATAGCTAAACAAAAATGCAAATTCAGGGGTCCTAACCTGTCTTGCAAAGAGGTTGCAAATCTTAAAAATACAAAATTATATAATGGCTTTCAATCACAAGATCTAACTTTAGTGAAGTTGGTTCCTCAACAAAAAAGAATCAGAACTTCTAGGTGTAGTCACTAATAACCAATCTATTCTTGGGGCTGCCACAACAAATGCACCAAAACTAGCACATATGTATTCACTCTACACGCAGATAGCGATAGCCAAATCTAATTCTGGATACATAGCACTTTAATTAATGAACGAACAATTTCTGTGCAAAGCATATGCACTACCAAAACCAAAAGTTATAAGCTGGACATCAACTTCTGGGACAATGACATCTGTTGACAGTCTTGAAGCATCGGAGAAGATAACAAGCCAAAAATTATCCTAGACTAGAATCTAGATTACTTCTGGAACTTTACTATTCAACTTTAGCTCTCATTTACTAAACATGCGAATTTGACATAACCCATTCACCAAGACAAAGTAAGCCAAGAAGATTTGATTTACCAAAAGATAGCATATCAAGCAAAACTTACTTCCCCAAAAGAATCCAAGCCAAGGTACTGCTAATACACTACAGGGACCTCTATCAAATAAACCCATGAAGGTCTATAAAATAATGCACGCATTTTATATTGAAACAGATGATGAAAAATGAGTTTAATCAAAGAACACCAATCACATATCTATTTCATTACTGTGAGCACGACACAACGTGCTAAATAGAAGCAAAGCAGTTGAGGAGAAAGGAAAGAACAAACTTTGTTTTTATTTATTTATTTATTTTTTCCTTACGGTGCCTGGGGGTTGGTTGGTGGAAGGGAATAGGACAATTACCTGATCCGCCAAGGCATATAATATGCCAATTATACATGGGAGGCAGCAACAAACAGCAACAGCTATGATAGATGCGAGTGCCACACAGAAGGCCATGAAAATCGCATCAAATGCCAAGAACACTATGCAAAGCCTGCAAAATCACATATATTAAGCTGACTATGCAAATTGTATTTCAGTTTTTATCATAGACGGAATGCAAGTTGAAGGCAAGGACAAACCAGTATAGCTTAGGAGACTCTTGCTGCAATGTTTGCCCGCCTGTGAAAATCCAATAGAAACCGATAACCCACCAGATGATTGAGAGCATTGTATTTGCAGATTCCAAATGCCTTGTTACAGGACTGCAGGAAGTAACCAATTATAAGAATCAACTAGTGTCTTACAAAATGGCTTATAGAGACAACTTAGTGAAGAATTCACCATTCTATTTAATCACCCTTAATAATAAAAACTGCTTGTATGCGTAACTGGATCTTTAAAGTGAACTCCATTTTATTTCCCTGCTCTTCTCTTTCAGGGTTAAAAAAAAAAAAACCAACCTAAATTGTTCATCAGAACAGAAGTTCAAGTGACTTCCATAGCCATGCAGCATATCCTTTGGCTCTTAAGCTTTAAGTTCAACCATTACAGCACTTGGACCAAGTTTTATCAATTCATCCATTCATGAATCAGGATCCATGCCATTCCTGGGTGAATCAGATGAAATGTTGCAAGTATCTCCCCAAGGAAGAAGTTATCAAAAAGAAATGCTAAGCTCAAACCTAAAAAAATGTCACGATTAAATATTTTTGTCAATCCAGCTGTGTGACATTGTAAGGAAAGATATACAGATGTTTACTCAAAATTTTGGAGGCTTCACCAAAATGCCTTTTAGGGAAGAGAATGCAACTCTTTTACCGAATATTTATGGATTCTAATAAAACTTCAACCTTTTCTGGTCAATCATTATTACAAATATAAAGCGAAATCATGGAAGATAGTTTCATTCAAGTTACTTATACACACTCCATCCTTTCTATCCTTTCCATAACGTTTTCTCTCCCCAATTAGTCAGACTCTATTTCTAACCTCAAATCCTTCTATTAGTCTCCAACCCCCTAAGATTACAAGGAATAGAGATGAAAAGAATTTTGGATGAAGAGTTCAAGTACTGTTTTCAACTGAATCAAGACCGTAGAATGGGGATACTCTCCTATCTGTTCAATTTCCATTCGAATCACTCCTTCCTTACCTTTAACAAAATCCTATAATGTAGTATGCTTTTGTCATTTGTTTCTTCGGTCCATCCATCCCACCTCATTTTGATGCTTTTATCACATTTTCATGTATCATTTTGACGTCATTACATTCATATTTGCTATATTTGCGAGGTTTGATAACTTGGTGTGAATTGTAGGAGGAAACAAGAAATAGGATGGTCAAAAGACGTGGAATCGAGCAGAAAACAAAGCGGGAAATTGGGGGAAGCAGGGGTTCAAGATGACACTCAAAGCGCCCGGGCACAACGTTATTCCAAGCCCGGGTGCCATTGCTCGAGGAGACAGCACTTCAGGAAAACCACCGAAGCACCCGGGCACAACATTGTGCCACGCCAGGGCGCGAAGCCCAAATCCCAGCAGCCTTGGTTCAGTGGAAACAACAAAGAGCCAGGGCGCCTTGTACAGCCACGCCGGGAGCGTGGGGCGAGAACTCTTCAGGCCTGAGCAACTATAAATTATGAAAGCACTAGAAACTAAATTGATCCCAAACCCTTTGCTTCCATTTGGAACCACACTTTCACAATTTCAAATCAACTAAACTAAGCTCAAACAAGATCCACAACAAACCAAACAAGCTCCGAAACCTCCAATTCCCCCAAAACCTTAAAAATTACCTCGATTCATCCTCTTCGCTTCGCCACACCCCCACCTCCCCCTCCTCACCACCACCACCCCTCCCTCTCCTCATCCTCCTCCTATACTCCCACACGACACACCCAACATGCAACCCACACAACACCCCATACCCGGCAACCCAAACCCTAGCCGGCACCCCTGGTTTCTCATACCAGCTCAACCCCAGCACCACCGCGGCAACAACCACGAACCCCAAATTCCACAGCACGTCCATCACCACCACCGGCCTCGAATACACCCACTCCGTCTGCCTCTCCTCGATCTGCGCCGCCGCGGCTTCGCGGACAACCATGGAGGGTTCGCGCATCAGGCGACGAGAGGTTGTGGTTCGGCGAAGGAAGCGGGAGGCGTGGCGGAGGGTTTCGGTGCGGAGGGAGTTGATGCGGGAGGTGGTGGTGGGAGGGGACGGAGTAGTGGTGGTTGGGAGGGAGTCGAGGGAGTTGCCGTACTGGGCGGCGCTGAGGAATGGGGTAGTTGAATCTGTGCGGCCGGAGGAGGCCATTTTTTTGTGCGGGATTGATTGCTGATCAGGTGGATGGATAGTTATAGATAGTTATGGCAGTAGTGTGATGGTACTTCGCCATTGTTATTTAATTGTATACTTCGGTTTTAATTTAATTATAATTTTTTAAATTTTATTTTTAATGTAATATTGTTATTTTTATTAAATAATAAATTTATATTAATATAATTAAATTATTTCATTATTATTTTTCGAAATCAAAATTTAAAAAAATAATTTTTTTATATTAAATTTTATATAAATTCAACACATAAAATCTCTTACGGATAAAATCGTTATAATTAAATTATGACGAATATAATAATTGAAAGAGAATATAATGAATGGACCTTAGAAAAATATGATTGACTTGAATTTTGTTAGATTAAAAATTTGTTATAAAAGGAATGATTGTAAATAAATTAAAACAGTCCAACAGAAAAATATTACAAATAAATTGGAATAGAAAATGTGACGTTGCAGCAACAGAAGTCAAATTGGTTCTGTTACACCTTATAAATTGATGATACATTATTAAAAGTGGATATCTTATATAAATTATAATATTTTTTAAATTACTCAGTTTTTAGGGATCAAATATCTAAATTATCCTTATTTTATATCAAATTAATTTTTCCATTATTATTTTTTGTCTCTTCATCCCTTCACAATTTCTTCTCCACCAATTCACAATTTTCTCTAGCTTTATAATTACCTTTATTTTATATCAAATCAATCGTATTGACCGCAGCATACCAACTGCATCGCACTAATTGCTTCTTTAACACTCTTTCTTGGACAATAAGACAATAATAAAATTGTGCTAATATATTACATATTTGGTTAAGGGAATATAGTTGTCTCGTTAAAACCTTGTGAGGAAAAATCTAGTATGATAAAAACGTAATCGAAGAAAACATATCGTCTTCCCCTAAAAGATAGCTGACTTCATTGAGACGTCTTCAATTAGGAAGATATTTGAGTCATTGAATCCCGATTTGATGTCTAAGTAGCTCAAAAGTTGCTTTGAGTGCCTTTATGAATAGATCTGTGAAGTATACACTCGATCAATTTTTTGGAATATTTATACATGCATTGTTTTGAAGATCATGTGTAAAAAGAAGAAGAAAAATATATATTTAGTTCTATCATGTTTTATGTATCATTCTTTAAGTTATACCATACAAGTTACATTATCTTCGTACATTATATTGGGGTTGTCTTTAATTATAAATAATCCACACATACTTTGAATATGATGGATCATAGGTCGAAGCAAAACCTATTCTCGACTAGTTTCTTGAAAAGCAAGTAAACCTCATAATGATTTGAAAATGTAATAGCTAATGTTTACTTCGTGGATTTTCACAATACGGCTACATCGTTATAGGTAAATATGTACCCGGGGATCGGATAAATATCTGGTGTCTGCATATTCATTGTTGAATTTATTGAATTTCCATTCTCGACTAGCTTCGTGAACAACAAGTAAATTTAGAATGATTTGAAGATGTAACAGTTAATGTTTGCTTCGTGGATTTCCATAATATAGCTATATAATTATAGGTGAATATATACCCGCGGATCGAAGAAAATATTCTGCATCTCCATATCCATTGTTGAATTTTCACTATGGATCGAATTTGTTGAATATTTATATCTCCATTGTTTTGAAGATCATATGCAAAGAAAAATTTGAGAGATATATTTTTAGTTCTATCACCTTCTATGTATCCTCTTTTAAGTTATACTATATAAGTTGCATTATCTTCGTACATTATAGTAGGATTGTCTTTAATGGTAAATAATCTACATGTACTTTGAATATGATGGGTCATAAATCGAAGCGAAATATATTTTCGACCAGTTTCGTGAAAAATAAGTAAATTTAGAATGATTTGAAGATGTAACAACTAATGTTTCCTTCGTGGATTTCCACAATATAACTACATCATCATAGGTAAATATATATCCGGGGATCGGACAAAGATTTAACATCTGTATATCCAATGAGATGTGATTTTGTTTGTCTTGAATAAAATAGATCCATCTCTGTAGTTCCACAAAGATAACACAATATTTGTTTTGTCCCATTTCAATATCTTTTTTTGACATAGAACTAAATCTTGTTAATAGATTAATAACAAAGGCGATATTTAGCCTCGTAAAAATAGCAACATACAAAAATGCACCAATGACAATGAGATATAAAACTTCTTATCCAAATAATTCTTCTCTATCTTGTTGTGGTTAGAAAGGGTCCTTTTTCATATCAAGTGATCTAACAATTATCGGGGTATTTAACGGGTGAGTTTTTATCTATATAAAAATGGCATAGAAATCTTTCTGTATATATCCATTTATAAATAAAAATTCCAATGGAAAAATGATTGATATGTATGCCAAGATAATTTTTTTAAAAAATTTTGCACTGAACATTAATTTCATTGACAAGTGATTGAGATATTTATGAAAATTTTAAACTAATTAAACCGTTGAAAAATATCTCAACATATCTATATAAACATTTATTTATTAAACATATCTATATAAACATTTATTTATTACACTGACAGATACATCCACGACTCCTCGTGCTTTAGTAGAATTCTTTCTTCTCAACTTGAAACTTCCCTTGAGTTCATGTTCTTCTTTCTCACAAGGTACATTCTCCGCCTTCGTGAAGAACTTCTTCAACTTGATGGTTGTCATTCCTTGGAACTTTTCTCGAAGGAAGATCGGTTCCCTGCTATAGACTTCGATGTGGAGGACTATCTCCTGGATTTTGGACCACGGGGTATCTACCGCCGATGCAAACTTAGTTTTCCAGACGGGATTCCCGTTACTGGACCAATCAATCTTCGTGCAGTTTTTGTCGTTCGGATAGATCCAACCAACTGCAAACCATTGAAGCTTCCACAGAGATTAGGCAGACTTCAACAGAGATTTTCTCCATTATGAGCCAAAAAGCTTATCCTACGTATCTTGTAAATCAATCGGATCAAGAGAAAACGAGAACACGCTCAGCCTTAGTGTTTGATGGCATTGATGTAAAGCTGACAAAACATATAAATTGAAGCTGAGATGCACAATGCAGAAGGCTACCTTTCTTTAACGACAAGGCCAAACAAACCAGGAGAATAACTTCGCCTTCGAAACTATCTATTTGCTTCCCGCGATGATGACGACTGATCTAATGTAGAGCTGATGAAAAATAGGACATTACAGTACTAGAGTTCGATTTTGATGAGGGAATGAGTACATACAAAAGTTCAGAAAACACACCAACTGATAACTGATGAATGTAGGTATCACCTTATGAGAAACTGTATGGGAGCCACAATGTATGTAACTGAAAACACAGGATGAAAATGTATCATGTAGCTAAAAGCTAAACCCTACAACAAAACTGAAAACCAGGTACAAATCAAAAAGGCCAACACCATGGACTTGATCGTCACAGAAGCGGGCATCTTTCCCTTGTCTTTCCTGATGAACATAGCTTCATATAAAGGCAGATCGATCAGAACCAAAGCCACACATAGCCATATCTGCAATGCTGATTTCTCGACAACATTCCATCCATCAGTGATAAGTACCCTCCATACAGTTCCAGCCAACGTAAACATGTTAAGCAATGCGAATGTCGCAAGCATTATGAACATTGGTGATGATACGCCGAACTCTATGATCTCCTTCTCTCGTCGCTTAGCCACATCTTTGTCCACAGTTTTGCTTGTGATCGCGAACATCATCTCTGATAAACCCAATAGCTTCAGAATGTCGTCGATAGTGGAGAAGATATAGCAGGATGTTCGCCTATAGAGCCATATTCTTTGCTCATTCCACCAACCAAGGAGTGTGCCTTCACAACATAGGTACTCTTTTATGCTATAAGCATATGTCGAGAGTATTGTGTAAGCAAAGGCAAGAAACCATGGGTTTGAGATCTGAAAAAAAATAAATAGCTGAGGCCATAAGTTCAAGTAAATTTGTGAATGTTGGATGATAAATTAAAAAACAATCCAGGTGCCCAGGGCATGGTCAAGGAAGGGTAAGATGTACAGCCTTAACCCTCTTGCAAGACTACAGAGACACTGTTCCTCAATACCGACAGAACTATGAAGACTAGGATTAGATGATACAATGACTAATAGTATTTTGTTAAAATTAATAGTTACCTCAGGGAACAAGGGAACGCCTTTGAAGAGGAAAAGAGAAGCCATGGTGCAGTAGCACAGTGTGGGGAAGCCATTACTTGCCCATAGCATATGGTAAGAATAACAAATCTGAAGCCCAAGACTAATCTTTCCATGCCCAAACCAGAGAGGACAGTACTTGGATAGCATAAGTTCAAGGAGTCCCTCACCCCATCTCCTCTGCTGAACAAGAACCTGGTCCAATGTCATTGCGGATCCTCCTGAGAAAGCCGCCCTCTTAGGCTTCAAGTACACGGATCTCCATCCCCGGCATTGGATCGACAGCCCTGTTAGCACATCTTCGTTTATGAACCCGTAGTTGAAGCCCATCTGTATTTGGAGCAGTTAAATCTAGACCTATTAGAATAAGCTGGTGTTGGGCAAATCTGAAAGCCGCCCAAAAATCACTTTAAACTGTCACAGTGTGTTTGATAGAACAATGCTTTTCTGACAAGAAATAAGTGACCTTTTCTTAAGCAATCAGGACTTACATTTCAAAATTTGAGCAATGTGTTTCATTTCAAATTCGCCAAACTCGACCTAACTAGTGTTGAAGTTGTCGACTACTTCACATCCACGATGGATGTGCACTACACTCACCCAGTATGGGGCATATCAAATATGATGTAACATCGTAGAGGTTTTATTTGAGTGAAGAAGGACGTATGGAGGTTGGCTGAAGGTTTGTTTCTGAGCATGGCGAGAGGAGGCTGTGCATCCTGGAGTTCTGCAAACACTGGTACAGACCGTGCCGCGATCATGACTACGAGATTAGATTTATTTAAATCATATCTTTTGTGGGGCCGTGCCGCGATCATGACTACGAGATTAGATTTATTTAAATCATATTTTTTGTAGGTCTATAAATATAACCCATGTATTAGTCATCCATATGAGTTGAGTTGTGATCTAATACGATCTGATACGTTCTATAATCCTCTTTTCACATAGTTCTTTGATACGAGGGTTTGAGGCGATGTTTTATGGTGTTTTCTCTCGATATTCGGGTTTCCCCACGTTAAATTCGTACGTCATTGTTATTGTTTGTCTCGATCTAGTCTCTTCAAATTCTTCAACTAGCTCACCTAATGTAGATTTTATACGAAAAGGCATAGATGGAAAGTTAATCGCGACATGGGTTGGGTTAAGCTACCTCTTCTCCCCATGGAGAGTCGAGCTCATACGTGCAGCCCGCAAGTTCTTTTGGCTTCTCCTCCAACTCTTCTGTACTCGCTTGTATGTTAAGTTCATGCACTATACTAACCCATTCCAACTTGTAGTCTTGGCTGAACTTTTTTCCACACAAGGTATCTCTTCTATGGAAGCAGCCACTCCCAATGTACACTGGTCCTCCAAAGCCATCATATGCATGAAAATCCACCTTTACCAATCACAAAATTTGCGGCACAATAAGCAATGGTACTCAAGGCACCTTCTAACTAAGGAGAAAGAGTAAGAATGCTTTTCTCGACAACGTCATGCTGGTGTAATAGGTTGATCCTACATGTTTGTCATTTACCTGCATAACTGTTCTGAGTGAGCCTGCATATATGTCATTCTTGGTTAGATTCACAAATCTTTGTGCGAATTGGACATATGCAATCTGCTGGCCATGCTTCTCATCCATGAGGCAGCAGAGCGCTTCACGCATTGCCTGTGAGTTACTTGAATACATGTCGGAATCCACATTTAAGATGACCTTCCCATTGCTTATCTTTGAAGATACCCGTACCTACAATGAAAGCAAGTGAAGTTGAATCCCTTTTAGCATTTTGTACAGGCCGATCTGTGTTTGGTTCATGATGGACTATACCAAAGCATTCAAGGCTCCAGCTTTGAAGTTGTGGAAATGTTGAGGTCTCTTCTCACGGGCCAAGTAGACTAGTGTTGGCAATCGAGACCCTTCAATGGCTTTTACTTCCGGGTCTCTACCATCGATTAATATCTGTCATGTGCCGCGCACAAAAATGTTTAATAGAAGAAGAGCACGTCAGTACTATAAAACTGATGAAGATGCAAGCTTCCAAACGAAAAAATTTACAGACTGAATACCTGAAGAATAGTATCGTGATCACGTCTAGAAGAGTAAGAAGTCCATTGAGAAAACTCTTTGTGTTTCATGTGTATTTCTTCGGGGATCTTGCCGACTACTGTTGCTCTCTCAACCCGTTTCTCCATTTCCTCATACAATGTCTATATGACCAAATATTAAAACAAGTCCGTCAACATAATTTCACAACATGGTCCTGAAATTGCACATTATCTGATGAAATTCAAAGCACAGCAGGGGGTAAATAAAACAATGTCCAATGCAAATTTCTAAGCACCTTGACAGATTTGAATGCCGTTGCATGGTCAGCATCGTTAGGTTTGGGCATCGAACTAAAATAAGCATGTGGAGACCTTGGTTCTACATTATGTTTCCTGCAGAACGGCAGCCAATATTTGGAGAACTGAGAAGCCTCCAGCATCGCGTAAAATGTCAGGTCAGAGCAACCATCATCAGATAAGTATACTGCAAGCTTTTCTGGCGGGTAGTCATATGCCATAACTGACAATACTGTGTTGATCACCATAACAGGCGGCTCCAAAGTTGGATCGGCTGTGCACACCAATATGTCCACACCAGGCAGGTCCCTCTCATATCTGCACGCATTAGTTGTGAAGGTGCTTACTGTTACAAATAACTGCGTGATCAAACTGAAAAACACAGTTGGATACCAAACGCGACCTATTTGTAGAAAGGCAAAACTAGAATGAAACAACACAAGTAACGTACAAACATTGGAACAAACGTGGAAGCATATAAAACACTCAGCAGAATAAACCGAATCCCTATCAATTACTCCTATCACGCCGATCTTGAATAAAAAGCCCCAGAGTCCTGTAAGTGTTTTTTCCTCTCTCAAAAACTCTCTTGCTGATTTCAAATCATCTCTATTGTATCTCTATTATTACCATAAATTTCATGAATAATATTTACGAACAACACCTATAACAGAAAAATGAGGATGTTCCCCCGATGAATATCAACCCGGCGCTGTAGCGCCATGTTTTGACCAGCTGATAACCAAGTCATATGAATAGACCGTGCTATGGCACCCATGAATCATGCAGCACCACACCATGAGAAGATCAATCTCAGAGCTTATATCACCCTGGTTTGGTTTTGTTCGTCACTTCCAAATCTCAAACAACCTTAAGAACTCTTGAGTCTTGACAAACTAACAATGCCTGCCTACATGCTTGATATGTTGCTAGATCAATCACAGTACACAGAGCATTTGTGGACTATCAATGGTACAAAATAACAATCCAGGCAATCCTATCATGATCGAATACTATTATATCAACCAGGATATATGTTGAATATAATACATCACCTATTAGAGAGTCGATCCGTGAAGGGAAAGCGATACACGGGATTCCAATACAAAGCCTGAGATAGAATCCAATACAAGCCGAACCATATCTCAGCTGCAAACAAAGCAAACCAACCCCATCTGATAGTCCCATTCTCTTCTTCTTCTTCATCACTCCATGGAAGCTGAGTTGCTCTGTAAACCCACACAGCAATAATCCCTGCAAACACAGAAGCAGCATACAACCTGTAGATGATTATTCCTTGAGCCCTTTTGGTCTCAAACAGAGAAGCATACTCTTCACTTCCCATATTTTCTTCTGTACGCGTAACACTCAGTGTGTGAGTTCGGTTTGTGTGGTTCATACATGAGAAAGTCAATGCCAATATGAGTAATGGGACAACGTGAGCTCCATGATTAGATCTGAGTATAATATAAAATGATTAAAATAACGTCCATGTGAACTGACCGTTCATTTTTTAAAACTTTGGACTTTAGGTGGTGGCATGTGCAGGGATTTCTTTTTCCAAAATGGCGCTTTTCCAAAAAAAAAAAAATCCCTTTGTAAAAAAGTTTTTTTTAAACTAGAACTTTTTCCCGATAATTCTTATAAAAAACCATATTTTGGGAAAAAATGCCTTAAAGGCCACACTTGGTTTGCAGATTATACTATTTCCTCCGTTTCACATATTTTATAACATATACGTATTTTACATTATTATATATATATGAACACAAATTTCGTTTTCATATCAAATTACGTGTTATCGTCCTGTAATATGTATTAGGTTGAAATACATAACTTACACAAACATTAATATTTAACGATAAATTTTTTAAAAAATTACGTTTAATTATCGTGATATACGTTAAACTTTCCATTATATGTGTGCACAGTCAGGGAACGGAGGTAATATACAATTCAGTGGTTTGGCAGGGAGTGCAGCTTACGTAGCTTACGTCCTGATCATCATATGAACTACCCTTGCTATATACTCCCTACTTCACAGAACAAGATAATTTTTTATGATGTTTCATAAAAATTATAATATTTTTTATTAGGATTTTTTTTTCAAAAATATCAAACGCTCATATTTTTTTATTTATATTATATCAAATCATTCATTATTACTTCTCATCTCATTCTGGTTTCTCTTCCTTTTTTTCTCTCAAACATCCAAAAAAATAAATAAATCATTTCTATTAAATTCTACCTACATAAATTTTCATCCCAAGTATGAACGATGCACCTAAGGCATCCGCAACAATATAGTTATTCCTGACTAAGAACTAAGAAGTACTAATTATAAGGTTCCATTCCACATTTCACCTCCAAGCTGATTACCACCAATCATTAGTAAAAAAATTTAGAGAACATTTATTATCAAAAAGATAATTCACCACAAAGACAACTTTTAATACTCCCTTAATTCCATATTAATTATAACATATAGACATATTGCATTATTTATAATTCTCGTTTTCAAATTAAATCGATAACTCAAGTCTCTTTTGGATAAATATTGATTCAAGCACAAGATCGTCACTCTATACCACCCTTAGACAAGCGGATAGGTTCGGGAGTTAAAGCAGATGTTAGAGAAAACTGTCAAGCATCTAGAAAAGATTGGTCATCAAAGCTAAATGACGCACTCTGGGCCTATAGGACTGTTTTCAAGACTTCGATTGGTATGTCTCTAAATCGTTTAGTTTTTTGAAAAGCTTGTCATCTATCAGTGGAGTTAGAGCTTCAGGTTTATTAGGCTACAAAGTTTTCTTAACTTCGACTTGCAAGAAGCTGGGAAAAAGAGATTATTGCAGTTGAATGAGCTTGAAGAAATTCATCAAAATGCATACGAGAATGTCGGTCATACAAGGAGCGTACAATTTTTTTGGCATGACAAGAGAATTCTTCATACGGAGTTCGTTCATGATCAGAAAATGCTTTTATATAATTCTCTATTGAAGCTTTTTTTTTTTTTTTTCTGAAAAAGCTCAAATCAAAATGATCGGACCCATTCATGATTTCTAAGGTGTTTCACCATGATGCTATTGAACGGGAAGGCAAAGACAACAAGTTTGTGGTGAACGAACAAAGACTTAAGGCGTATTTTGGAAGAGGATAATATTTTATGAAGTCCTTGACTATTTTATTGAAATATCGATGAAAATTATGATATAATGAGGTTGAGGAATATAAACTAAGCATTTTTTGGGAGTCAATCCAAGAATTTTTTTTAATTCATGCTTTTTTATTTTATTTGTATTATTTTTGTACTTTAACTAATTTATGCTTTATTTGTTTTTGGTGTAGGTTTAGATATTAAAGGAATAAACTTGAAGTAGAAAACAAAAGTCAAGACCATGGTTTCATTTTTTGGGACCATGGTTTCAATTGGTGAAAAAATCCCATCAATTCATCAAGAGTTGAAACCAGAGTTACAATTTTTTAGGAAAATGATTTCAATTTGTACAAAAATTAGGAAAATCACTTCGAGTTCAAACCATAGTTTCGTATCTTTGGGATCATTGCCTATTTGAAAAAAAAAAAAAACGAAACAAAAAATCCAAATATGGTCTTTTATTATTATGATTATTATTATTCGAGAAGCCGGAGAGCCTCTCTCTTCGCACAACCACACCCCAGCTCCGTCGACCATCCAAGGTGCCGACGATCCTCACATCCCAGCCGACCACCGCCTTCTCCGCTATCCACACAAAGACAGCCGCCCCGAAGACCTCGCCTGCGACAGCCACCGGACCCCGTCGGCAACATCATCTCCAACCTGCCGGCTCAAGGTCGTCGGCAGCCGCCAGATTTGGCCAGAATACGTCGGGTTTGAATGGAAATAGAAACATCCGGCGTTTATACTGGTGTACTCTATTGCTTCCATCATCCATCAGTTCGGTATAATCTACTCAATTCCTTAATTTCTCTATTTTTTATTTGGTTCAAAGATAAACTTTGGGGGTTTGATTATGGATTGTTGGTGATTGCGTATTGGAGGATTGAGATATTTGATTGAATTGGATTGATTATTTTGGGTTTTGTGACATTGAAAATTTGGACGCACACAAGATATTCAATAAATTGTCTAAGTTAAAAATTGTCGATTTTTGTTGAGTTGTGCAAATTGTTATGGCTCCTAAACGTCCTCGAATATTTCTAACTCTTCTTCTTTATGTAAGTGGGTGAATGATAAAGCACTTGATCATTATAACGAAGTTATGAGTGACTCATTATTCCTGAATGTGCATTAGAAGTGAGTTGCAATGATATTCAGTCTGTAATTGAGGAGAGTCAATGGAAAATCTTTTGTGGTTATAACAATGTGGGTTGTGAAAAATTAGTGCGTGAATTTTATACAAATACAAAATGGCATGATAATGATTTCATGGTGTGGGTTAGAGGTCGTCGAATTTGTTTTAGCCTGCAACGAATTAATGAGTATTACAAACTTCCTAATATTGTTACTTCTGATAAACCAGATGAATTCATTATTTTTTTGAAAAATCAAGACGTTAGTGATGATGAGGTCATGAATTTTTATGTAGAGAAGAGTACAGGATTTGGAACAAAAAGAGTATTAATTTTCAGTCGTGTAATATATATGTAGAATTCAAGGGTTGGATCCACTTTGTATGTGGTAAGTTGATGCCCTCCCTCTTCTAGTTCTACTCGAGTGCCAATGGATAGAGCTTATTTGCTTTATGCTATTGATATTGGATATTCTATTGATGTGGGAATGATGATCCATAATAATATTTTGTGAGCTTTAAAGGGAGCTGATCAGAAGGTATGCCACCCTTCCCTTATTACTAAGCTTTGTGAAGATGCAGGAATTAAATGGACAAAGATGAACGGGCTATGTCAGCCAGCTCCAATTGTTGATAATGTTTTTCTTGAATCTCTGAAAAAGCTTAGAATGCGAAAGAACCTTGTTAATCTGACTACTTCTAAACCTGGTTCAAGTTCCAGTTCATCTCTCCACCGGGCAATTTGGCTACTCAAGAACAAATTCAGGAGCTTCAAAGATAGATTTCTCATTTGCATGACGAGGTGCAACAACACTATCAAGCTTTTAAGAATGTTCATGCCCATAATGACGCATCGTTTGGCGCCTTAATGCGGCAACTTCACTGCATTCACAATCAACAAGGAGGACGTAAAGAAGATCAGCAACAACTACCTCCTCCTCATCACTTTTTGCCGCCACAAAGAATCGCTGAAGACGACGAAGGTTAACACCCTCATCCAAGAGGAGTCCTCATTTTACTTTTCATGCTTATTTTTCATTGAGGACAATGTTTCTTTCAAGTTTGGGGTGTGGGTTAGTTTTTGATTTTCTTTTCGATTTGTTTCTTCTTATTTTATTCCTTTGTGTCCTATTTATCAGAGTTGTTTTGAGTCGCGTCATGTTTTGTTTTTAGGTTGTGTTGTTTGAGTCAAAGTTTTAAATGAAGAACCGAGAACACAGGGTAATAGGGTGAGGTTTGTTAAGTGGTGTTAAGTGGAGCTTGGATGATTCTCTAGTTAAGGTGGTTGGTTTTAACACTTTGGGGGTGGGTCACGGGAAATGAGAGTAAGTGATGTGCGGTTTTTGGCAAGTCTAGTTGTCTAGATAAACTTGTGTAATTCTATTAGTTTTTACCGTATGCATGCTCGTGATTAGTGAAATCTACTGATACTTGGATGCCATGAGTTTGAATTGAAGACCTATTTTTCATTGTTTAATCCTATAACCTTGTTTGAGTCTTTCTTTGACCAACGTCTATATCCCACTTTTCCCTATGTGATCATTGTTGATTATTATGCGATACGTGCTCGATTATGCTATGGAGTTCATTGCTTTACATGAATAAATCATGCTTGTCATGTATTGATGTTTTATTCGATCCACAAAAGAGCCCTTTAAACACTAAACCTATTTGTCCTTCAAGGAAGTTAAGCTAAGTTTTGGGGTGTGCATGGTTCGAAGGAGGTCACTGTAAAGTTTTCTTCTTATGGGAAATGTGTGTGTTTTCTTATGTATTGTAGTCATTCGTTCGTTCATTGTTCATAAAAATAATATATAAAAAAACAGTGAAAAAATCAAAAAAAAAAAAAAAAAAGAAGAAACAAAAGTAAAAAATAAAATAAAAAAATAATAAAGGTTCAAGGAAACCAAATATGCTTTGTCATTGTTTATGCCATTATGGGTTGTATTCTGTAAGAGTGGTTGGATGTTTTTCTGAATATGTCTTCATTGTGGAGGAGTTTGGTTGAAGTGAAATGTTGAAGGAGTTGTTGTCGAGTGGCGATTTCATGAGTTCTATTTACTTTGCTTGGCTCACTTGAAGTTGAACGAATTTTTCCTACCCAATTTAACCAATAACTCCTCAAACCAAATTGGCTTGCCTCCTTACCTTTCTTGAATTTTCTTGTCTAACCGCCTTAGATCGCTCAGGATATTTGGTTCACTATCTGATTGTGAAGTTATCGAGTCATTGATTGTGGAGCTAATGACATTACTGGATTTTTCACTTATATCGTCCCAACTTGCATGATTGTGTTGAGCATAAGAAAAATTGATCCTCACGGTTGGTGAAATGGGTGTTAAAACCATCATTGTGGCTAGTTTATGAAATTCGGTTTCCCCCTAACTTTGGGACGAGGATTTGACAAATGGTATGTAATTAGAGGTTGATTCGCTCGTGTTCTTGAAGATTCATTTTTATTGTTGTCAAGTCATTTGTGTCACTTTGTGTTTGCTAGGGATTAGCAAATCTTAAGTTTGGGGGTATTTGTTGAGTGGTATTTATGCAATGATATGAGTATATTTTGATATTAATTTTTGTTAATTTTCTATGCGTTTCGATCTATTTATGTTTGCTTTTTATTGTTTTGTTAGGTTGTTGAATAAAGTTGAAGATTGAATCGAGAAACCAAAGAAAATGTGCGAAAGAGCTTCAAAATAATGGTCTCATGAAATTGAACCATAGTTCTGATTGGCAACAAATTTGAAGATTTTTCACTGAGAGTTAAAACGGTCATTTGAGATCATGGTTTTAATTTAAACTATAGAATTTTTAAAAAGTCAGATTTTTTTCTCAATTAAATCTCCTAAATATATTTATTGTTAGCAGATTAAAAAAGAGAATAATTTGAAACAAAAGAGGGGGATTCATAACATAAAAAAAAGACTCACGCATAAGAGAAGAAAGAAGGAGATCGCACAAAGGCTTCGTCGGGAAAATTCGACGTCTCATTGGATCCATCACGGAGTTTCTTTTTATCATCTATCTTCATGTTTTCTTTATTTCTTGTTGTGTTTATTGATTTGACCATGAACTAATTTTATTCTTTTGGGTTAGAATATAGTCGAATTTATAACATATTTGATCAAAAGGGATTTTAGGATAATTTTGGTAGTCTCGACTATCAACCTTATAATTAATTAAACCTAACTAGATGCAAGAATTAAATCTGAAGCGAATTTGATGAAATTGAACGCCCTACACCTTTAATATTATCGAATCACATAATTCTTAGTTGTTAGAGATTTAATTCATCATTCTACTTTAGTTTAGCTCAAAATTTATCAATCATAGTTTTATCTCATTCAATTTAAGTAGAATATCAATTTTATTTATAATCATAGTCTTTGTGGGGACGATATTCTATTCACTATTATATTACTTGTTAGCGATTGCGTACCCTTGCGAAAATATTTCTCGTGACAATCTAAAGGGAAAGAAAGATCCCAGATCAGTATTCTCCTTCAGCTAACTATTCGTTATTAACTGATAGTGGTGAACCGAGTTGTTTTGATGAGACAATCCAGATTAGTGACAAGGTCAAGTAAGAGAAAATGGATGATGAGATGGAGTCGTTACGTGCTAATCAGACTTGCGATTCGGTGAGACTTCTAGTTGGGAAGAAGACGATTTAGAATAAGTGGGTGTAGAGATTGAAGCAGGAACCTGATGGTTCGTAGAGATACAAGGCTAGGTTAGTGGTGAAAGTTTTCCAACAGAAAGGTATTTTCTCTCTTGTTGTGAAATTGCATACTATACGAGGTGTGCTGAGTTTGGTTGCTACTAGGGATCTTTATCTAGAGCACTTAGATATTAAAACTGTTTTCCTGCATGGTGATTTGAATGAGGATCTGTATATGCGACAGCCTGAAGGTTAGGTAGAGATAGGTAAGGAACACTTGGTATACAAATTGAAAAAGAGTCCCTATGGTTTAAAGCAGGCCCCTTGAAAATGATATCTCAAATTTGAACGTTTCATGGTGGGAAACGGTTACAAATAGTGCCACAAGGATCATTGTTGTTACTTCATGATCTTCGATGATGCATATATTATTCTGCTATTTTATATGGATGATATGTTTGTTACAGGTGCTGACATGTGAAGAATCAACAAGTTGAAAGAGCAGATGGTTAGGAAGTTATACATGAAGGATTTGGGCATTGGTAAACAGATTTTGGGTCTCAGAATTAAATAGGACAAAAAGAATAAGGAGCTGAAGTTATGTTAGGAGCAGTATGCGTTGAGGATGGTAGAGAGGTTCAACATGAAGAGTACCAAGTCCTTGTCTACTCCTTAGGTTGGACAGTTCAGAAATCTTTCTAGACGAGATAGTCCGAAATCTGATGAGGAGAGGGATAAGATGGTTAAAGTCCCTTGTGCTTCTACCGTTGCTAGCCTCATATACGCAATGGTCTATACGAGATCAGATATTTCCCAAGTAGTGGGAGTTGTTTGCAGTTATATGTTGAATCCTTGTTTTCAAAGCTGAAAAGCTGTGAAATGGATCCTAAGATAACTTGTTGGTATACAAGACATGGTGTTGAAGTTTAGTGATGCAAAGGTGAGATTGCATGGGTTTTGGAATTCTCACATGATAGGTGACATCGATACAAGAAAGAGTACAACTGGGTACGTGTTTATTCTTGACAGCGGTGTGGTCTTGAGGGTATCTAGACTACAAAAGGTGACGGCGCTATCGGTAATTGAGGCAGATTGCATGGCACTTTCGGAAGTGTGTAAGGAGCCAATTTGTTTGAGGTATCTCATAAAAGAATTCGGATACTGGTTGACTGAATGCAAACAGCTTTGTGGCAACATGAGTATAGCTTATTTGATCTGGAATTCTGCCTACCACTCTCGAACGAAACACATCGACATTTGATATCACTTTATTTAAGATCATGTTAAGGATGAGTTATTTGAGCTGGTGAAGATTGTTACGAAAAATAATCGTGCGGATATGTTTATCAAGTCAATTACTACGGAGCAGTCGAAGTCGTGTTCAGCTTCTATTGGTCTTGCTATGTGAGTTAGCAAGTGGTCACTGATGATGTTCCAAGATTGCTTGAGGGTTTGGGAATCACTCCCAATTAGGAGATTTGATGCGTGTGGTCCTGATTTTTGGAGTTGTGTGGGTGTTTTTTGAGGAGTGGCACATTGCAGTATGACACGTCGTTTAAGGCTAGGCATGGTTGTGCTTGGTTGTTTTTCTCATGCTCGAAACGTAGCCTAGACATGGCTGTTCTACGTGACACGTCCATGTTGTGAGTACTCTGTGAAATTAAATTTAAATCTTAAATCTTTTTATTTTGGGTTTATATCATCCCATGTAACAAGAACTCTATGTATATCTTTTTATAGTGAATTTTATCGGAGATCGTGGATTTTGTTTTTCCTTGAGGATTTTTTTTCACGTTTGTTCATTTTTGAAATTAAGGGGGCAATATGTCTTCGAGGGGTTATATGTATAGTTTGGAAAACCTAGTACATTCATTTATCCATTTTCAAAACATAAGAGGTTATGTGTTTTTTAACCTTTTAAAAAACTTCAAAGAAATGTTGTGCTATTTATGAGTCGAACAATTTTTCAAGTAATTCGAGTTCAAGTTTGTGAAACTAAACTCGACTCGAAAGCTGTTATCGAATTGACGCGGTGCGGGATTTGGGCTTGTCATACTCGATCATAGTTCGTGAAACACATGACACTGACTCGAGAAGTTCAAAAACAGACCAATCAAAGGTCGACTCAACTTGACTTGTGAACAGTTCTCATAATGAAATGTAAAGTCGTTCATTAAGATCTCGTCCCACCCAACATAAAGGTCCTGACTTCGTTTCTCTTGACGACAGTGCAAAACTCTTATCGGAAGGAACAATCCCTTTTTTGTGATATTTGACAATTCAGACGACGAGGCTGAGGAATTACCAACTCGTCTTATTCTGCTTATTGAATACAATATGAACCCTAATCACATGTATATATATACAAAACAACCAAACTATTCTAGGCTATTATTGTAATTTAGTCTAAAATCAGAAATAATACGCGGCAACCAAATATTTACCCGATCTCCTAAATATGCTAGTAATTTACCACTCACGCCAACAATATTTTCCTTACCATCGTTTAATCAATCATCAAGACACACATGAAGTTTTGACGACATGTACAACATCATGAAGTTTTCTCCTTAGACAAATATCATACAAATAAAATAACTGTGATTCATATCATAAAGTTCAAAACTTTGGACAAAAAATTTTGGTATACTTCTTTGACATAGAGAATAAAGTAAATTACACCAACAAATCATCGTATCTCACACTATTATCGCCGCCGTGGAAGCTCTGTGTCAAAGCTTTGGCTCTCATGGCTTCCACTTCCCAATCAGTCCTCCACAAGACAACCACCATGCTCACAGCACACGCCGCCTGCGCCGCCAACAACCCAAACCACAGCCCTTCAAACCCAATCCCACCCACAAACCCAAGCCAAACCGCCACAGGCATCCCAACAAAGTAAAAACACCAAAGGTTCACGTTCGCGCCAACTTTCGGCCTCGCCGTGCCCCTAACCACCCCGCACATCGTCGTCTGCGGCCCATTTCCCATCTCACATAGCCCTATAATAGGCAGAGCACTCGCTGTAAGGGACATCATGTGATCATCGTGTGTGAAGAGGGCGGGCCAGGCGTGGCGGAATACGAAGCAAGAGAAAAGCGCTAAAACTCCGATGATGAAACTGATGGAGAGGGAGACGAGGGCGGACAGGCGGGCGTGATTGGGAAGGGCGGCGCCAAGGAGGTTGCTGACCCGGACAGAGACGGAGAAGCTGAGGGAGGAAGGGAAGATGTAAATGAGGGAGGTGGTTTGGATGAGGATGCCCATGGAGGCGACGGTCGCGGTCGGGTTCAGGAGCATCCCGCACAGAAGGATCATGATCTCATACCACCACCACTCGAGGCAGACGGAAATGCAGCTCGGGATCGCGAGGTTGATCAGGGTTTTGCATCCTTTGATGCATTCTGTGGATAGTTTACACCATGTGGTGGTGTGGATTCCTGAGAGGATAATGTAGATGATCAATGCAGTTACTAGGTTAAAATTCGTCCAGACCGCACTCAGTGCGACGCCTTCTATGCCTAGGTTGACGTACGAGACGAGGAGGTATGTGATCGGGATGTGGAGGAGGATTGCCGCTGCAGCGCAAAATGTGAGTGGGAGGGTTATGGATTGGGTTCGGAGGTAGACTCGTATCGGGTGTAGAAGAGATTGTGCAATGAGGTCGGGGAGGGAATATAGAATGTAGGATTGTGCCTCAGTTGCTATGTCTTCATCTTGGCCGCAAAAGATCAGGATTCTCTTCATGTTGAGCCAGAGGAGCGAGATGGGGATCGAGGTTAAGAGAAGTAAGAGAACAGTTCGCTGCAATGTGAGGCCGAGGAGCTTGTATCTCTTTGCGCCGAAGGCCTGGCCACAGAGAGGCTCCATTCCCATTGCAAGGCCAGACAGGATGGAGTAACCTGTTATGTTGGCAAAGCCAATGGCTAGCGAACCACCGGCTAATGCCAGGTCGCCTAGGCGACCTAAGAAGAGCATGGAGATCATGGACCGGCAATAGAGTAGTAATCCGGTGAGCACCACTGGAAGCGCTATCCTTGCAATTGATCTTGCTTCGGTGACGGCAAGACTCAGATGAGTTTTTCCCCGATACTGATCATCCCCATCATAATCATCGTGATAGGATTCAGCTTGTTTCGGCTCCTGTTTTGTAGCTGCTTGTGGGCTTTTGGGTACTAAAGGAGCAATCAGCAGCTTGTCAGTATTGCTCTTGGTTTCCTCTCTTTGGTATGGATTACACATGGTTTTTGGCCTTGGCAAACTATGAAAGGAGAATTGCAAAGGTGAGATGAATATGCTTTACTTCAATATCAGCTGTATATGAAGTTAGGAGACTGAAGTGTTTTTCTTGGGTCACTGAAGGTTTCTGCAACTGTTGAGATGTGACTATGTGGCTACCATTTTTATAGCAAAATGAAAGAATTTTGCATCACAACACAGTGAATTGACTCATCTAAGTTCTTGATGGGGGACCTGATCGTATGTAGCTAGGAGTTGTGTGAAAGGAGTTTTTAATTATTGATCATTTCCAGTGTCGACATAAATTAAAGATGGACGGTTTGGGGGAGACATATAAGGACACTTTGGTGACCTTATGGGCGGGAAAAAACAAAAGGAATTGATGATGAAATGATATAGAACTCAAAGATCAGTTCGGCCCACCAAAAAACGACCCCTGGGTAGCTGCTATGACTCTGTGGCATGTGGGTAATGATAGACAGATTCGAGATTCTACCGAGGACTTAGGAAAATATTGCAAGATGAGATCTTTTTATGACAAGCGATGAACTTGATTTAGAGTCGGACCATGTAATCCCGAGTCTGACTTCAGTTCACGCATATGACTGACGCTTGTTTAATTAGACGGATAGATTGATGTAATGGTCAGGCAGTTTGCCAAGAATGTTCTGTAAACGAGAACCTTCTGAGCTCATTTTCTTTGGTCCGCAGTATAATTCTGTAAACAATCCAATCCAAAGCAATGCAGTTCTATGCCACTTGATAATGATGATGTTCACTTGATAATGTGCCGCCCTTCATGCCTGATGGAGACGTTGATATACAAATTGCATAGTTCAGCAGTTTCTATTGAATATAGATTTAACAATTTGGGTTGTACTAATCTTTATATTCTATGTTATCAGTTCAACCCAAATCAAGATGGAATCATGTGTGACAATAATATATCAGGAATGGAGGCATTGCCCACTGCCCTCAAACCCAGTTGAGTTTAGATTAGTTCGCCAAAAGTTTGTGTCATGAGAAAGTTAAACATGTTATGACGATGGTAACTGTGTTGTGGTCTCTTAAATACAAGCAGCGTGCTATCTGAAGCCTCTTATCCTGTTCCCTACCGGGTTGTTTCAGTTGGAGGGTTGTGTTGGTAGCTCGAAGGCAACATTTCAAAGTCATCGGACTAAGTCCTGGAGTTGTTAGTTAAACTTTGGGTCATGAAGTGTCTGAGTGGATCGTTTATGCAGACGTTTTTTTCACGTTGATATGGTATTCCTGATTCATAATACATTGAACACAAGGGGTGTGGATGTATCCTGTAACTATGCATATGATACATGATGATTAGTGAAGTGTATTGAGCAGCGCGTCAGCTACATTGGATGTGTAGCAAAATGGTATCCATTAGACTGCTAGCTCAGCAACGGCGGCAATTAACGAGGATCTAAGAACTTATTGCTGACAATACTTGACGGGATGAAACCATGAACTGTTATTCTTCTTGCTGGTTCATAAGACACCGTATCATTTCTGATAAGAGTGTTCAAAATGGGTTTTTGTTTTTATTTTTTTCACATATGGCATGATGAGACATTGTATCGTTGATTTTGAGCAACTGCAGTATCTGGTCAGCTGGTTGTTGGCTGAGAGACATTATAACGTGCATATCATCACATGCATTGCCTACTTGCCTTCTTGCTTGAATGTGCTCTGTCTACTAAAATTTGAGTTCTGATACTACTATTGAGCATAAAAAAGAAAACGGTTTTTGTGTGATTAAAATTGTTGACTCCATCAAACATTGTAATTGTCCGAAATTGGAAAGGATTTCCCTTTGATCAACCGAATAACCCGCAAATCCGAAGGATATTTTAAATCAGCTTTCGTTGACGGACTCATCACCACAAAGTAGCTCCGCACCCGACATTGTAATTGTCATGTTTAGGGAGTGGAAAAGAAAGCCCATCAGATCACACTTTCGAGAGCGGATGCAAATCGTGCCTACCACCCGCTAAAGTGTATTTTTTGGTATGGAGATATACCCGTAGACGAGGAAGGGTAGTTAATGGCACCGAACCGGTCACTACTAGTAGTTGCGTACTTGGCAATGAGAACTCGTATTGTTAGATGACCAGCACTAAAACATCAAGATGCTGATATATGTTTCGTGCTCCGCAGGGGATAACATCAGCAAAGTCTCAAGTACTCGGTGGTCAGTCATGGCACATTCCTGCTTTTCTTCACAGGCTTGCTATATCAATAATTAGTTGTTTTGAACAATCTTTCAAATTACTGTTTAAGAATGCCACCTTTTTTTTAAGAAGCCAAACATATTGTCTTAAGCAGTATATCTTTGTTGACAAGTTTCCCTACAGCGAATAAACTCTTCATGGGTGACAAGCTACAAAGAAGTTTTGATCTCCGTTCGTTAAAATCAAACAGTCGTATTCAGGAAATCAACATTTATCGCCTCTGCCCATATGCTAGTGAACCCCAGGTTGTTGATATTTACTCATTAGCCCTTGATTGTAGGTTGAGTGGGATCAAGATCCGTACGTCCTCGAAGACCAAACACATTGTCTTAAGTAGTATATCTTTGTTGACAAGTTTCCCTACAGCGAGTAAACTCTTCATGGGTGACGAGCCACAGGAAGCCCGAACAAGCTCGGATGCGACCCACCTCACACCATAGCGTCCCATCTTCGATTCCGGCCACGATCCGGTCGTCAGCGACTTCTCCACGACGGCAGCGATTTCGTTAGAGCTACCCCGACACCAAAGCACCAACGACAACCTCGTAGACTTGCCATCAAGTACGCACGGGCCCGACCCTCTTTTCCACTAGTCGAAACCAACACTAACGACGACCGACGACCACAGCCGGCCACCCCTGCGCCGCCTCGGCCAGATCCAGCCCCGCCAGAGCAACCCCGCGTCACCCTCGCCTCCGTCGTCGTCACCACCACATGGAAGGAGCTCCCCGTCGCCGCCAGCGCATGGAACAGCCTCGCCGGAGAACAGCCCCGACCATGTTGGCTAATAACATTGACATGGAACACGTGTGTACAGTACACATGTGTGTACAGTAACACCGTCAAAAAACGTTTTTAGTCCACAAACACGTTTTTTTGTTAGACGAAACAGTTTGATTTTCTTCCTATAAATAGGATAGGTTTATAGCAATTATATGTACCTCGGAGACAAAATAATAAACAGAAAATCAGAAAACGGGAAGGTTTCCCACCAATTCATTTGTCTCAAACACACCATCAAATTGATCCTAAACTAACAATTGGTATCAGAGCAAGGTTGTGATGTGTACATACCCGGTCAAAGAGATATCGGCCGAGGTTGCAGCCGACGAGGTAGGCTCAGCCAAGGAATCCCGGCCGAGGAGATATCGGCCGAGGACGGTCAGGCCAAGGTGAACGAATCCACCAGATCCAGCTAGCACTTCGCCAGTGCACAGATCCGGCCTCCAACGGTTCGGAATCGGAGCACAACCACAGCCCCCCTCGAAGTCGTTGTCGCCACTAGACGTCGTCCCCCGCCTCAGCACGAAATCACCTTTCCCCACAAAAACCTGCAATAACCAACAAGATCCGAACACCACCATCCACAGCATCATCTTCCTCGCCCAACAAAAACCCTTACGTCGCCTTCTCTCTTTCCTAGGCAGCCAGCCACCACGGATCTCAAATCTAAGGTACTAGAGTCGCCTCGATTGAGGTGACAGGAGGAAAGAAGGTAAGGCGATTGGGTGAAGGAGGCAGCGGTGCCGATGAAGGGAAAACAGCCGGTGAAGGCGAAGGAATCGGATCTTTTTTTCCAGTTTGGTTGTCTGGGAAGTGAAAGAAAAAAGCAAGACGAATCTTTTTTTTTTTTTTGCAGTGTACTCAGCAGCAACTGGATAAACCCATGTGGACAAGGACATGCAAGACGAATCAACGAGAGTGAAACAAGGGGGAGACCACGTGAAAGAAAATAGGAGAGTGGGCCGTTTTGGCAAGGAAAAAAAACCAAAAGGAAAGTTTGTTTGGTGAAAAAAATTTGGTTGATTTTTTGTTGTGTACACTTTTAAAAAAAAATTATTGTGTACGGGTAAACCAAAAAAAAAGTTTTTGTTTGAAAAAAAAAAGAAAAAGAACAAGAAAAAACGGTTTGTTTTTTTTAAATCCAAACAATGTCGATTGTTCCCCAACAGATGTCAAAGGAAAGCGGCGGAGTGTCGTTCAATTTTCATATTCTGAACTCCTCAAACTACACGGTATGGACAATAAAAATGGAGGCGATCCTAAATGTCCAAGAAGTTTGGGAGGCGATCGAAGTAGTAGAGGAAAATGATGCTGATCCGAGAAAGGATAAGAAGGCGCGTCCCTATATCCTTCAGGCAATTCTTGAAGATGTTCTTCTGAAAACTGCAAAGGAAATTTGGGAGAGCCTCAAGACGAGGTTTCTAGGTGCTGATCGAGTGAAGAAGACACGGTTGGAGACATTAAAGAGTGAATTTGATGTGCTGCGGATGATAGAACATGAGTCCATTGACGAGTTCGCCGGAAAATTCAGCGGCATGTCCAGCAGATTTTCTAGCCTCGGTGCAAATCTTGACGATGCTGCACTAGTCAAGAAGCTACTCGATTGTGTGCCAGAAAGGTACTTCACAGTCGTTGCCGGGATCGAACAATTTTTCGATCTTGAGACGATGCTGTTCGAGGAGGCCGTAGAGCGATTAAAGACGTTCGAGGAGAGAACTCGGATCCGCAAGAACACCAGTAGTGGTGGGAGTCAGCTCATGTTCACCCGTAATGAAGACAGACACCCCAGAGGAACAGCACTGGGAAGCTTCGTTATCTGGTCAGGAATACGGATTCGGCACCTCAGATCGAGGGAAAGACGAATGGTGTGAACGTGGTCACAGAAGGAGCCATCGAAGCGGTAATTATGCAGAGCGTCAGGAAGGTGCGGGAGGCACCGGAAGAAGAAATCGTGACAAAAGCCATATTAAATGTTTCAACTGCAAGAAGATGGGACACTATATTTCGGAGTGTCGCAGCAAGCGACGGAACAACGACGAACAATACACATACGCTACCTCGGACGAGCCAGCGTTATTGTTTTCCATGTCTCAGGAGGAGACACGAGGTAAATAGCAAGACGCCATACAACCCAGAGAAGAAAGGGTGGAGAAGGTATTTCACCATGGCAAGGAGGAAAAGACATCAACCAAGAATATCTGGTACCTAGACAACGGTGTCAGCAATCATATGACGGGACGGCGAGAAATGTTCCAAGAACTTGATGAGAAGATCACCGGGAAGGTGAGGCTTGGCGATGGCAATGTCGTTCAAGTCAAGGACAAAGGAACGGTCGTGTTCCAGTGCAAGAATGGAGATCAGTATATCCTCCACGAGGTATACTGTATTCCTAAACTTTGCGCTAATATCATCAGTCTTGGAAAGATGACAGAGAATGGAAGCGAAGTGAACATGGTGGGAGATGCCATAAAGGTGTATGACAACGACAAGTTGTTGATATTCGTGAAGCGTACATCAAATCGCCTTTACAAGATTAGTTTGGAGTTAGTCAAACCAATCTGTCTCCTAGCAAGCTTCGAGAAGTCGGAAGGTTGCAAAAAACAATGAATCCTGAAAACAATAAAGAACGTTGCAAAAAATATGACGTTATATGAATTACAAACATCATGATAATCACCTACAATACACGAATTAATATGATTAATTTAATGTTAAATATCTGAAATCTTGAATTACGAATATCATGATACTCAGGGAGATCATCCTCATCTCATATGGTAAACCGTTCAACCAATTCTTTCAAGAACAGAAGAGGTCAAGGGATCAAAACCGTTCTGGGTCGACTGCAGAGACCATCAACCTTATTTAATTGTTCATAGTATAACCCTAATAGGTAACATATTAAAATCCTGGGATAACTCCTCCTATGTCATTAATCTGTAAAAACCACGAAAATCAATAGGACATGACATGAAATATATTAAGAGTCTTAAAAGCTTTAATAAAGCTTAAGGATAACAAAAGCTTTAATAAAGAAAGGCTAAGGATAACAAAAGATTTAATAAATGTTAAGGATAACGAGACAAGGATTAACCTGATTAACTTGAATTATTATTCTATAAGTATTTATATATTCGTGTTTGGCATATGATTACTCGGTGTTGTTTGCATTGCATCCTATTTGTGCATGAGAAACACATGATATAATAAAAATGTCGGACTCCTGAAATGAACGTGTATCCTGTGTTACTGGGTTTCCGAGTTTATGATTACGTATTTGTTTCAAGTAGTAAAGGATCGTGGAATGGATCGTTACATAACGATAATGATTAGATTTGGCTTTCTATAATATTTAGCTTATATTTTCGGACATTTGATTTTCATGTAATTTAAAACGTGTTAGTTGGAAATTTCTTATTACTTTCCTATGTTTAAACCTCATGTAATCTTGTTGTTTTGCTTCAAAGGTAACGCCACGTGTCTAACAGGTATTCGACATAAAATCTTAGGACGTTACACATATATCATTGTAAACTTTGCAAATCTGCATTTCACGAATCAATTTAAAACGAAAGAAACAAAGTCATCTCGATCTCATACTCTATGCTATAAATTTCTTGCGATTCGAAATGACAAGCTATGCACTTTGATTAACCTATCTAAGTTACTAATCTAAGTATGCAACCTTGTGATCAATCGAGATTTCCTTATCTACTCAATCTCGACTTACTAAGTTTCGGCTACCTAAGAAACAACTCTGCTCCCATTTCCGTTATAATCACACATATGTAGGTGCTGCGAAAGTGCTAAGCTTCCTTCATCTTATCCATTGCCTCACATCTTATAAGTATGAGCGAACTCGAGATCATCCCAATGTTATAGCCATTACATAACCACAAGCCTTAACCAGTGATAAAATCGCCTAAACATGACGAAAAAAAACCCAAGCCAGTCTTCATCAATGAAGAATAAAGCATCTTCGCCGATAAATATACCAGGCAGCAACAAGACGAAGCAAGCGAGTTATATCGATGATGCTGATGCTAGCGGGATTTTTAAGCCTATACACCAGATTGTGGTAGATCACGATAAAGAATCAAACAAGGGGAAACCACATTCCATGACAAAAGGCGCCGGGAGGACTCTCAAAGACCGGGACTTGACCAATGTTAGAAACTCCGTCTTCAAGAAGACGAGCTTCATCGATTGAAGGGAGATACACTCACAAGTCATCAACATATATATATATATATTGATTCAGCGACAAATGAAGTATCATATACTCTATCTTAGTTTTATTTCGATCTAGTAATCAGTTTTGGAGATTCCAGGGTTAGGGGATTTTAGATAGGTATTTATATATTGAAGATTTTAAGACCAACGTAAATAGGTTTTTTTGTAATTCCAAGATTTTATTATTATTAAATGGGAATAAATAATATCATATAATCTTTTACCAAAAATATTTTAGTTAAATCAAAATCATGAATTCATTAATCCAGATTAAAATCCCAATCATTGATAATATAAAAATAGTTATACGTATTGCTTCAAACATAAATCATCTTAATAAAATATAATTTTAGGGTTCGATATCCTAGACCCTGTCAGTGATCTCCCCGGGTGATGAGAAATACAGAGTGGTGGTTGTTATTGTGGAAACTAAAATAAAATAAAATTCAAGGGGAAAGATTTATGTTGTCAGCGAAAGTTGATTTAAAGGGTTTTTCGGGTTTGCGGTTTATTCGGGTTGACCAAGGAGATCAAGATTTATGTTGTCTTTATAAGGTAAAAAAATTAAATTGGTTTTAAAGTTATCGATACTTTCTTTTTCAGTATATTACAATTATTTTAGAAAATAATTAATTTCATTTCCTTTATGCTTATCTTCTTACCGTCAGTTAAATCTAAGCAAGATCAGTAACTAATTCTAACAAAAATCTTTGATCAAGATTTAACCTAATCTAACAAACCCTAAAAAATTGAGTACAAGTCGAACATTTAAGAGAACAACAACAATAATAAAAATCGATTCTGTTAGAAAAATCTATATATTTGGACCTGTCTTCTTCCCTCGCTTTCTCTTGGTTCGATCAATCTTTTCTCCTCGAATTCTTCAGAGAAAACCCAAGAGAAGTTCATCTCAAGAGATAGAAACTCACCAAATTTAGGTGAATTCGCGGGTCGAAGAGGTGTAAGTTAGTTGTGTTTCTTGAATTGGGGAAGAGCTTCGATGGGGGTTTGTGTCAGATTGTATCTGTTGTTTCGGCTGGGTTGTATCTGTTGTGTTGAATTCAGTTTTATGTTTCTTGAATTGTGTTTTTGCTGTTTTTGGTGTGTTGATGGTTTTTGTTTCGCCTTTGATTGTTTTGAAGTCGTGCCACTGATTGTTGCTTACAAGGAAGAGGAACAGCGATAGTTTCTTTGTGACTGTTAGCGAAAGATTGATCGGCTATATATATGGAGGTTGTTCTTTTGGGAGTCTATTCCACTTTTTCCATCCGATTGAATCTGTAAGAATACAAAGTCGGCATTGTTCTTCATGAATCTGTCCAATTCATTTTGTGGAATCTGCAAAAGTTCTGTCACTACTAACGTATTGTTCTCTTTCCAAGATTTTTGTGTGTTAAAAGACAGCTGAAACTATCAAAAATGAAAAATCAAGCAAGGGATTGGAAGTATAAACAAGAAAGATCGAATCTGTATTAAAAACAGGTTGTTGAAATCGATGTGCATGCAAACCCAAGGTTTTTTTTTTTTGGGGGG
>LIEC01001775.1:1181-31473 GCA_001925005.1 Drosera capensis | reverse complement strand
ATGATTTAAGTAAGAATTTATGTTTATCAAGGAAGAATTTTATGTTTATGCATCAAGAATTTTATTAATACACCCCACATAAATAATTACGACACATTATTAAATATGATCGTCCCACATAAATTATAACGTTTTTCTATTTGACAAGTTTTATATGGTGAAAATATTTTTATATCCCTACTTTATATCACATTATTTTCATCATCATTAATTTTTCTCTCACTATCCGCTCTCAATTCTACTCTTATCTCTCTTATTTTTCTCTCTCAACCCACGCACAAGAGTAAATTGAGAAAAAAACACAAAGTTAATGATTATTCTTAATTATTATATCAAATCAACTTTTCGTAATATATCTAAGACAAAAGAAATAGTTAATTTAACTCAACCAATCAAACAATATGAAAATGCTGGGAAGCATACACCCTGGGATATTCTTAATACTCGCATTTGCTTAATGATTTAATTATTATATCTCATGGACTATGAAAAATGTGTTTTACATAAAGTGTTGTCGTCTATCATCATTACTTATATGGTTGGAACGTTTTGTATTTTGAATTAATTGGTGAAGTCAAAGCTCATGTTATTAACCTTTTGAGTGCACATGATACTTCAGCAATAACATTTTGTTTTCTTCTTTCCATGTTTTGTTGATTTGTTGTGATTTCTTTTCTAGCCAGCGTCTCTGGTATTCTAAGATCAGGAGGCAAGAAACTTCATTGTTAGTGGCCTTTGTTTTGTAATCGCTCACATCTGCTTCCTTCAATGTTAATATCTTGAAGTTTGCTAGTCATAGAAGTATTGTCATACGGTCGGTAAATCACTGACAACAAAAGAAAAGGATCATATTTATATAGTTCCATTAAATGCATGGAAATGGGATAGTTCCATTAAATGCATGGAATGGGATGTATCCATATATTCCCGCCAAATACAAGGAATGAGAAAGATATCTTTATAAGATAAGATGATATACTTAGGTGTTATCCTTATTTTTACATAGAGATATTGTTTTCTTATGTTTTCAGATATCGAATCCTTGACCTCATAATTAGGATATGAGCGGTTTACTATTGAGTCAATATCACTTGACATCACAAGTTGTTAATTGTCATTTAACACCTTAACAATGTGTTCAATTGGAGAAAACAAACATCTGCGCACCGTGCGCGGATGCAAACTACTTTTCTTTTATCATTTAGAGCATTTGCAGTAGTGTCCCTAAATGATTCCATATCTCTATATATAGAGAATTTGTCAAATAATAGATATTTGAAATATTTACGAGCACTTTATAAAATAAAAAAATTATAAATATTTAAAAATTGAATTTTTTTCTAAAATAAAATAAAATTATGATTACAACTTAAAAAAATATTATTATATTTTAAAAGAAAAAAAAGGAAGTTTATTCTAATATCGCACAACTTGTGTGTTGTTAGGATACATCGAACAATAAAGATTTTTTAACTGTTTTTGATATTTAAATTCTCAAATCATTTAATTTGCATCATCCATTAATCCTTAACAACACATAATACTAACATCATATTCACTTTACTAAATTGAGATTTATTAATTTCAATATATGAAAAATATGAAAATCTATATAAAAAATCGGTATAAAAAACCTGTTGGATGACTGAATAAAAAAAATCAATCTCTACATATGAAAAATAATATTATAACAATATGTTATTTATAGGGATAGAAATGAAAAAACTATAATAAATAGTCAAAGATGAGATAAATGTCATGTTATCTTAGCAAGTATGATAGTGGGAGAATAACCCAAAGAAGAGTCTTGTATGGAAGTGTGATGATAGTAGTGGGAGATTGATACAAGACTATGATGATAGTAGTGGGGGAATGACGTAAGGGTCGGTCTTGTATGTTTATTGTTTTATTAAGATAAGTGTCACCGATCAAAATATTTATTTTTCCGTTATTTTTCGACGAAGCTCATGTAATGCACGACTAGAAAAATAAGAGGATCTTAATATTGGATTTGGTGAATTTATAATTAATCATGAATTATTCTTTTTTTAATTTTATATATTTTATTGAGAAATAACACAAGGTTTTTTTTTTTTTTTTTTTGGAAGTATAATTTTACATGATGAAACGTACAACACTATTAAGTATAAATTCAAAGGGAAAAGAGGGGCTGTTTAAAATCAATGACTACATCCTCTCTTACCGAATTAACTTTCTTTTAAATTTTAACTTTTTAAAATATTTTTAAAATGATAATTATTTGAAATTTTGTAAGAAAAACTATAATCTGATTTTAAATCAAATGAGTTAATTATCAATGAAACTACTCCTAACAAAATATTTACCTACAGAGCAAGTATATTTTTTAATATTACTCATTAGACCATTAAAAAAATACTAATATACCTCTGAATGATTTTTCTTTCCTCCCTTCAAATTTATATAATTTTCTTTCAGGATGATATACGTTTCAAAAATTTTGTCCCACGATCTGAAACCAAAACCACCGCCACGAACTACTCTCCACCACGTCGAACTACTCTCCTCCGCCGCCCCTCTTCTCTCTGCACGACCCATCATCGTCGTCATTGTTGCCCCATCATCGCCACCGTGCGACCCATCTCTTCTGCACGATCCATCTCCGCGGAGCTGTGCAAAGGAGTACAACCATGACCCATCTCCTCGCACGACCCATCAACCTCCTCTTGCGAAGACGTATAACTACTCTGCGAAAGGTGTACAACCACAACCCTCGTACAACCATGACCCACGACGAAGACGTACAACCGCTACGTGCATATGCCTCATCTCACCTACCCTTTTCCGCCTCATCTCCTTTCCCAAACCCTAACTCCAATTAATGTCCAATCCGCTCCCCCAATCAATCACATCCCTCTAATCCAACATGGTAGGAATCATGGTGACCTAAACGAGGAAGACGATGGCGACATTGCTCAATTCCGTCGACGTCGCCGCCATAATTCCATCAAAGCTGGAACAGCTCCGTGAGTTGAAGGACGCCTTGGTGCTGTTGTCGGATACTATATCGTTCTCCGACTTCCTCTCCGCGATATTGAAGTTGTATGCGGATCGGTTAGGATGTGGATGATGGGAGAGAAATGGGCCGGTTAAGGTGTGAGTGATGAGCAAGAGATGGGGCCGGTTAGGATGTGGGTGATGAGATCGCTAATGAATGAAGAGCCATTTATGTTTTTAAATCTACGACAAATCAAATAAAATCGTAAACAGTATAGTTTTACAATGGGCAAATTCGACCAAATTTTGATTTAATTTAAAAAAAATGCACTTTTACGTTTTAAAAAATATGAGTATATTTTAAGTAAAAATAATTGAAAAGTTAATCCTCTGAATAATTTTCACTTAAATCAGATTTTTATCATATAGGACTACATTTCAGCTGGTCTATTTAGTGATCAGCAGAATTCTTATCTACATGTAATCTTACCAAACTAGTGGCCTCTTATCTATCTTTTAAGGCTCAGTTACGAGTTAATTGAGTTTGGTTTCTAAAGAACAAAACTGAAATCAAACCAAATAGTGAATCGATTTCAACATGAAAACCAAAACCCATTAATAGTGTAAGTTGCAACTCAAAAGCACAAATTGATCCTCGAACTGAAAGAAATAAACGATTTCAGTTTATCAATTTTTCAACTGTTTCTATTAACTCAGCAACTCAAAACCACAAATCATTCCACAGAATTACATCAAAACAAATAGAACAGCTAAAACTATGATTGTGACCAGATAATGGGCTAATGGACAAAAAGAAAAAGGCGAGTTTGATAGCATGCCAATTGTTTCTAATGGAAATTTTACATCAACCATGCTACGATCGGCAGCGCCACCAGATACTCCAAGCTCAAAACACATGCTGAAATCATAACTCATGGGAGCAAGCTACTAAAAGTGTAGTGAGTTGACAGTGGATCACAACATTTCCTGCGATTTCCTCACACAGCGGCTCACCTTTTTCCTGAACTCTATCCTGTTATCTCTCCATTCTTTCTGCACTCAAACAATAAACAGGAGTGTGGTCAAGGCAGGCAAGTAAATCATTACACATGAAAAAGTTTAAACTGAAGCATTGGAAAGGATAACTTTACAAGGCAGAGAGCCAAGAAATTTAGGCCACAAGAAGCACAGAGGTAGAGAAAGCAAACGGGGTTTAGTTCCGGGAAGAAAGTTTTTCAAGACAGTGACATCGGTTTGGCAAAAAAATTGTTTCCATCTGATGGCAAGCGATATTCTAAAAATATCTGTTGTTATGTCAGTTAGTGACTAGTTAATGGTTTCAATTTGATCCCTCCGGACTGCATTTAGTAACTGCGGGTGGTATTTTGCACTTCTAGTCCTCAACAAATCTCATGAGGTTTTCCTTAGTGTCTATCAAGGAAGCAAGCTTTATTCGACGCTGCATGTTCAACATAAAGTTGTATGTTACTCCCTCCGTCCCAAAAAAGTTAATACACATATGTATTTTGTATTATTTTTATATATATAATTTTCGTTTCCGTACCGAATCACGTCTGATCGTCCCGCATCATGTATTAGGTTAAAATACGTCACTTACGCAACAATTGATCTTGCATGATAAATTTATATTAAAAAAAACTACGTTTGATTGTCGTTGCACGCGTGTTAAATTTTGCATCGACATACGTACGAAATCAATCAGTTTCATTTTTTTCGGGACACAAGGAGTATAAGTTAATATGTTGGGGATGTACTAAATTTTTAAGGATCCAGGACGGAACAGAAGAAAAGAGATTATAAGAAATTTGTTAATATAAAGAGCAGGAGCGCTCCTCGACATACAAAATTAAGTTCCAACCAAAGACAGGCAGATCCGGAATAGAAAGGAATAGAATATAGCGACTTACTGCAGCTTCAACATTTGCAGGGGACTCATCATTAGGACTTGAAAGCATGGATATTATGCTCAAAACAATACTTTCCACCTGCGTTTTGCAATTTGTATAAATAAGAATGACTAGAGAAGAAAAAGAAGTTGATAACATCATGGCATAATACAATTTGAGCAATGATTGACGAGCTAGACTTACAATGCTACAAGGGACGATATAATGAAAGCATCATACCTACCCGCACAACTCAAATTGCAGAAGCACAAAGCTAAAAAACAAAGTAAATCATAAAGAAATACACCAAACCTCTATCAAATCATACAAGGTTGCTACATGGATTAGACGACATTATTTCAGTCTGTCCTTCATGAGATCATAGTTGATCCTATCAAACATTAAAAGAGTTCCTACAATCTAATTTACAGGTGTCTCTCTTCCTCACCTAAGTAGCACCTCATCCATTAATTCTCCTCCTTATTAGTGTATCACTCCGCTTTGCATGTTCATACGAACTTAACTTTAACTAAGAATCTCTCATGTTATCTTTGATCGGTATCACCCCAAGTTTTTTTTCGTATGATTTCATCACAAATCGTATCATTGTGTTCACAATTCTATCTACACATATTCATCACTCTTACTCCCAGGTTATTATGCATATTGCCACTTCACAGTTACACATTATAACATTGTCAAATACATGATTGTCTTGCTCTTCCACTTCAACCAAAGACCTCCCCCGAGGCCTCTACGAGTAATTTAATGTTGATTATAGCTTTGAATATGTTTCTTTGAAAGGGTCATTTTAGAAAAGATTTTCGTAACCAAGAGCAGCGCCACTGCGACTTTGACCACTCTGGCTGGAACCACTTTCTATGTATTCTGTTATAACTCTACTAAAAACCTAAACCTAAACCTAAACTTGTCAAATTCTCCTTCCAGAAACTTGACATGTACCATGAAACCTCATTCCATTTGTCTCCCTCCTCTTCATCCTAAAGCATGAAAAATGCTGGATTCAAAGCTAATTCACATGCAAGGTGGTAAGCAGTAGCTCAACCTCTCTAAAAAAATATCAATCAGCACTTATTCTAAGCAAGTAAACTTACACAGCCCTAGGCCTGCTGGTGAAACATAAAACATAAAACAGCTGCCTAGGTAAACGGGGTGCTCCTACGGTCAGGGAAACATAAAACAGCTGGTGTGTGCTCACACCAGTTCTACTCCAATTTCCCTGATAGCCCTATCGCACTGCCTAGAAATCCAACTAACTCGCGTACCACTGAGGCGCTTCAAGGTCGTCCAACCCCCTCTGGTCATCTGGTGCTTTTGAGAAGCTTGCCACAAAGTCCAATACTCACACCAAATGCATATATACACATGACCACTTGACTTGTCCTATCCTTGGGCTTCTATAGTTTATTTCTGACATGCAAAAGCAAATGCTTCATCCTTATTATAGACTGCTATAGCCGAACAAACAAGCCAGTTCTATACAATGAGAAGCACCTTCCTTTCGGTCTAGATTCCTAGGACACAAATGTCACAAAACCAAAGACTCCGATATATCAAAACACAGTAATGCCTTCTACATGCATGGCCGATCAGGACCACCTCAAAAGCCTCTTCTCCAAATAAAAACATAAAGGAACCTCACTATAGAGAACCTATAAGGCTATGATATTTAGAAACTCAAAGTGTACAATGCAAGAGAAAATATTAGTGAAAATGAAACAGACAAATATCAGCCCATCATATGAGCCTTAAGCAAACTGATCCTAAACAAATTGAAGATGAAGTAAAGGAGAACAGAAAACCAGACCATTGCGTCATAGTTCAAAAGCTCAACGAAACACAAGACATTATTATATGGAAGTATCCGGAATGATGAATCTATAGCTAGAAGACCAAACAAATAAATAAAATTGCCAAGTTATTATTAAAAGTGAAGCTGCACCAAAAAGTACAGGAAACGGGCTCCTAATTCATTATCCAGCCTAATAAATTAGATAAATAGCGATAAACTTCAGCACCATACCGTATGAACTGGTGACCACCGTTCACTTGCAAGCTCATAGCCATTTGGGTCATCACCGGGTGGATGAAGAATGGAAATGCAAACTTTCCCATCAGAGTAAACTGCAACCACAATAGCTACTTGGTTATGCAGTGTGGTGATTACATCAGAAGATAACCTCAAATCATAGAACGACACACATTTTCACTTCACAAAGTATGCATTTTCAAGTAGTAGTACTTAAATGAAGAAAACAAATTTGAGTATCAATAAACAAGCATTGGGAATATTTCTGTACATGACATAAATCTCCCTCCCCAATGTACACAATCTATAGAAATAATAAAGCAAAAGTTGCAGAGAAAAAGAGGGGAGGGGTGTAGCCGCATCTATGCAGAAAACAACACACACACACAATAGCTGATGACAAGTGACAACCAACCATTGGGATGCCACATCTCCGAAGTGAATTTCACACTTGGGGGGCTATTTGGATAGTTAGATGGAAAACTCATCAAAGCATTGAAGAAGCCTCCTTCGCTGTAACCAAAACACAATGATTAATGAACAGAACTTGTAAACTTACAACAAATAAGCCAATCAAATCAAGAGAACAAACAACCAATGATCGACAATCAAACAATGTAGGTTCAGAACTTCAATTTTCATATTCTTCCAAATCCTTAAACCTATGTAAGGAATACACTTACCGCAAATCACTGTTTCAAAACTGCAAACACATCCAATGATCATAGAACAAGAAACAACCAAGAATCGACAAGAAACATTAGAACTTCCATTGCCATACCCTTCCAAATCCTTAAACCCTAAAACCACAAATCAATCAATTACAATCGAAACAAATTTTACTTCACAGAATAATCTGAAACAAATACCAAGAACCCGTGTCGATTCAACACAAATCCATCAACATCTTTACATAACGATCCAAGACGAATCGATTTCTCCCAACAATCAATCGATCAATCAACACACAGCGAAAACCCAATACAATACTTCAATGAAAAGAATACTCACTAGAGAGTATCAGGAGGCCCAATAATAGTGACACTCCATTCAAAAACGTTGCTTTCATCCGCCAACCCTGCCGAAAACCCATCCACAGGGTTCTTACAAAGATCTGTAACACACAAAACCAAAACCAATCAAAACACAAAACCCAAAATCAAAACAACCAGTTTCCAAACAACCAAGTTGCAGAAATCGAAAACCCGAGATGAAAATAAATCAACGCCATCAAGATAGTGTTCGAATTGGAGCCACATAGGTTTTGGAATTCGAATCCGAATTCACCTTTGAGCTGCTTTTGCAGGAGAAGGGTTGCCTGAGATCGAGAACCCATCAACGCAGATTGGGTTAAAAGGAGGGTTCTAGAATGAAGATGGAGAGGTAAAGGTGAACACGATGGTGAGGATATTAACCCGAAAAGCGCAGAAAGTTAAAAAGTGTTTGCACAAAGTCACGGCAGCAAGATGCTGGTTGGTATTTATAAATACGGTGAGGTGAGGTTTTGGGAAGGGGGAAAGGGATTAGTTTATTTTATTTTGTATGTTTCGAGGAGAAATATGGATGGTCGAGTGAATTGCCGTAATCTTCTCAACTTGCTCCATTAACAAATTTCTTTTCGGAATTTGATTGTTGAGATAGGTTTCTTCTCTTAGGAGAGTGGTGAAGGCTGTTGATTCATGGGAGTTTTTCATGGATTATATTTGTTGAAATTGTAGAATGATTATATTTATTGTTAATCACATTTGTATGTTTTAACCTTTAAATTGGGGAACACCGTGCCTTGCATGAGACAACTTTAGTATAAAATAAATATGATTATGATAATTTTTAAACTATTCAAATATTTCACTTATATTTGACAATGTTATCACATATGTTTGTATCAATTTTTTTTTTCTTTTTTTGAAAAAAAAATATGAATACATATCTTTTATAGGCAAATGATAATGAACAAACGTTGACTATTTACATTCATCCAACCAACTCATATCGAGCCGTCCATCTAAAAATTGGACGGCCTGATCTTTGACAAAACTTTAATCATTCACTTTAAATAGAAATGGACAACAGTTTCAAATAAAAACGGACGAAAAAAAAATGAAATTATATAAATCTTCTTAGAAAAAACTCGTTGTTCGTTTGTAATTTAAGTAACGTCTATTTAAAAACAAAACAACCAAACCATTCCGAAAAATCAAGGTGATGCCACGTTTATGTCCATTAAAAAAAACAGACATAAATACTTGGAACAATGATAACTGATCACATACATATATTGAAAAAAAAAACAAGGACAAAGTTAAAACTCTTTTATTTTCTCGGTTTGTATTTTATTTGGATAAATAATCATCTTAATCGTTGTTGGAAGGGATGATGAACCGCGATCGAAATGTAAATATAGCCCATCATTTCTTCCAACAACAATTAAGATTTGTATCTGGAGAAAAATTGAAGATTTATTTGAATGAAGATATAAAGCAGCCAAACGAACACCACGAGGTTTAGATACAAACTTCGTGCATTGCTACATGTCTTGTCGTGTGCTATTTTATGAAAGTAAACAATCAGTTGCCTTAAAATATAGCAGCATGAAAATGCCTGTAGGCTATGCATATAGTCTGGGTTATAGGACTCCATAACTCCACATAACAAACTTTAAATAAACCTCCAAGTAAGCTCTAGCAGCAAATCTGTATTAATATCAAAATCAAATCGAATGAACACGAAACACAGATTTGTTAAATGGAGCATATCTCGAGATCAATTTTATTCGAATTATGTAGTAGTAAAGAGAAAACCTTATTTAGCTTTCCTTTTATAAGACCTGTATTATACTTCGTTTATTTTTTGAACGGATCATTATAATAAGAAGGGAATTAATGTGACAAAACATATTCACTAAATACGTTGAGAAAACAAATGGTTAGGTCGTTTATTTTTTAAACAGAGGTTTTTGTTCTTCTAAAAAATTATCACGTGTCTTGTCCGTTTAAAACGAAAATGGACGGTTTAGTTCTTAAAAATTGTCACATGTTTCGTCTGTCTAGAAAAATCGATGGTTTAATAATATAATCGTGGTTGAAAGAGATGAAGACCTGTGAACATCGAAAAAAAATTGACGTTTACAGCCCTTCATCCATTCCAACCTCGATTAAGGTTCACTCAAAAGAATGATGATCAACATACCACGATTATATTTTGTAGAGATTACCATTTTTATCAAAAACACATCTTAGTCGTAGTGGAACGAGATGACGACTTGTAAACATAGAAATTGTGAAACATTTACAGCCCGTTATCCCTTCCAACTACGATTAAGATTCACCCAAAGCAAGAAGAATGAGAGAAAAACAACAAGATGTAACAAGAACCCTTGAGCATGGATTATTAAATTTATAGTGACTCAAAATGTCCGTTTAATATTTAAATAGATGGTAAAAATAAGTACAAATTAATTATTCAACCTACAAATGAGGAGAAAGCACGTGTCATTATCTATGACACAACTTGTCCGCTTAAAAAAGAAATGGAGAAAGCATTGATTTTCCACCGTTTAGGTGTACTTATAGCACAAACTTTTTGCTAAGTCCGTTTTCTTTAAAAGCGGACTACAAATTTTTTAGGGTATTGCAAATGTTGATTTTTGTTAAACTCATACCATTCAGAAAAAAGACATGTGAAAAAACCACTTACTTTTAGGTTGTTCGTTTTTATTTTAAACGGATGAAGAGGGCTGACAACTTTATTGCTAACCAACAATTGTTGGACACATGTACGTTGTCTTTATCATTTCAATTCAGCTGTAATGAAATACACTCCAATTCACAATAGCATCACCTATATTTTTTCAAAATCCAATTCATTATCGTCTCAAATATTATCCTAAAATGCACCCTAAACATGGCATCTAACTATTTTGATAGTTTTTTCAAGACACCGAAGACAAATTCAACCAAACACCCAAGTTAATCTAGCTTCGGATCTGATTTTTTCGAACCTTTTGAAGGTAAAATATTCTGATCATTGGACGAGGTGGAGAAATATTACAAATCGTATGCAAAGAAATGTGGGTTTCAAGTGAAGATCAAAATAAGCCGAAAACACGTGTAATCGATAGACTATTGCTCTCGCTTGTACACTTGTCAAATGTGGAGCAAATCAAGCAAGGAAGAAGAAGATGAAGTGAGACAAAGAGTGAGAAGAAAAGATAGGGCAATCCGTACGAGATGCAAAGCTCGAATGTTCGTCGTCCACCGTCCGTCCGATAATACTTGGGTGGTTACAAATTATGAATGAGCACACAATCATCCGTTATTAATGCCAAGTAAGGTCGTATTCATAAGCACAAGAGATATCTACTAGAGGAATCCGGTATCGGGCCTAGTAGAATGATGAACGTGCTCTTCGTGCAAGTCGAAGGTCTCGAGAAGTTGGGGTTCAATGAAAGAGATGTACGCAATGAAGTTCAGAGTATGAGACACAAGAAGGTGGATGAGACCGCAACCGATGCGCAAGTAGCGATGAAGTACCTCAAAAGCTTAAGAAATGAAAGCTTGGGAAACTTCTTTTATCATTTTAAGATGGATGCAGAAAACGAGATAGACACCATAATATGGATTGACTCTCAATCAAGCATGGCCTATGACAGATTCGATGATGTGGTTAAATTTGACACTACTTACCAAACCAACAAGTACAAAATGATTTTTGCTCCTTTCACAGGGGTGAATCACCATTATTAGTCTATTTTGTTTGGATTTGCTTTGTTAAGGGATGAGACATAGGAGACTTTTGAGTAGGTGTTATAGACTTGGTTGGAAGGGATGAATAAGAAAGCGTCAATGATGATCATAACAGATCAGGATAGAGCTATGGGCAATGCTATTAGCCGAGTTTTTTCGAGGACGCACCATGCTTTGTGTTTGTGGCACATCAGTTTAAAGTATCTGGAGTGCTTGTATCATATTTATGCAATGTATCCATATACCTTTAAACGTGATTTCAACATTTATGTTTGGAAGTCCTTGATGATCGAGGAGTTTGAGGAACGGTGGTAGCAGTTGCTCAATCACTATGGTTTGACTGATCAAGATTGACTTCAATCACTCTATGAAGTGAAGGAGAAGTGGATTCCGGCATACTCAAAGTGGTATTTTGTAGCCGGAATGACCACGACATCTAGGAGCGAGGGAATGAATCATTTGTTTTTATCAGTATGTCAATATCTCCACCACAATGAAGGATTTCGTGATTAAATTGCAGGAGGTATTGGAGAAGCAATTCTTACGAGAAAGAAGAGCCGATTATGAAATCATGATGAATAGCCATATCCTAATACATAATTCTCCAATAGAGATTCAAGGAGCTAGTCTCTATGTGAAAGAGATGTTTAGAAGATTCCAGAAGGAGTTGATCAAAACAAATCAGCATGTGATACAGAAGGTTAGGGAGAATATGAGTCCTCGTTGCAAAATCTACTCTTTGATCAACGCATTGGATCCAAGGAGGGTATGAAGAACATGCACGATTACTGATTATGTAGATGACGGATGGATCAAATGTAGTTTTTAGATGTTTGAGCACTTCGACATGATATGCAAGCATATATTGCGGTTCCTTGATAAAAAGGATTGCACGGTTATTCCGGCGAACTTGATACTTTCTTGTTGGATAGGAGATACGAATAGAGATGTTTGCGAGATCGTATACAATGCTCCGGAAGATGTTAATTTCGAGCAATCACCGACAATGCAATATAATCATCTTTGTCATGACTTTCAAGGATTAGCGACACAAATTTCGTGTTCAAAAGAAGATGACCAATACGCCTTCGAGATGGCTGAACGTGAAAAACAATCTCTTGGTAAGTTTGTTCCCGAAGGTTGTGAGGTTAACATGTTTGATGCCAATGACGAAAAACAAGTAGGAAATGAAGAGGAAGAGATGGCTTGATTGAAAAAAAAATGTGTTTGATAGGAATGGAACTCGTGCCAAGGTAATGAAAGTTACAATAACTAACCAACAAGTCTATTTGAACACAACTGAAGAATAAACACAGAAAAAAAAACAAGGATATGCTTGTCTGTTTTAATTAGAAACGGACAATTTAACTTTTGACATTCTGGGCTCAAAAAACTATATTATCCGTTTCAAGTAGAGACAGACAAAAATAACTTTTGCCATACTGGGATAAAAAAACGAGAACATCCATTTATATTTGAAACAGACAATTGAAGAAAGCAACTCATCCGTTTTTATTGAACTCGAAGCTCCTTATGTCATCCATTTTTATTTTAAACGGATTATGTAATTCTGTATGTTTCAACAAAAGTCGATTCACTTTCACCATTCACCTCACAATATTCACTCTCTGTCAAAGACGAATTCACTATTCACCATAACAAAATCGATTTCTAGCCAACATTAGCTGTAGAGTTAAATCTGGGGCCATTCGATCCTTCAATTCTTTGGGACCAAGACAAACATGTTTTGAACGATGTTCGGAATCGACTAGAGCAGGGCAAGATTGAGACAATATAATACACATCAACCGTTGAAAAATGGGTCTTGAACGACCAATAACTTCATTGGGTTTGTGCCGTAGGTTTCGATATTTTTATAATCCCTCGTGTTTATCAAATATAGATGATTCTATAATTTTGGCATTGATTAAGCGTTGGAGACCGACGATGAACTCGTTTTATTTTACGATTGGCAACCATAATCTTAGAGGATGTAGGTTTTATACTTGATTTATCGATAATTGGTAAACCGATTATGGTATCATCGTTTTGGAACAAAAGGCATTATGCATGGACAGGTTTTGGGAGCAATTTCGATCCCAAAGGTTTCAAGGGCGGGTTGATTAAGTTTTCTTGGTTATTCAACATATTCGGGCATTGTGGTCCGCCCGAGGATGCATCGGAGGAGGTTCTTTGGTTGTTTACTCTAATTTTTTTCTTGTTCATTGTTGGTGAGTTCTTATTCTTAACGACGAGTAAGAATGTTGTTCATCCTTATTATCTCTTAAGGATACGGCGACGATTCATGAGTATGCTTGGGGTGATGTGATGTTGTCGCACACCTATAAGGGTTTGTATAGGTCATCCCAGGCTGAGATGAAGAATATTGTTCGTTGTAAAGTTTTTCTGTAAGCTTGAATTGATCAGTTGTTGAATATTTGCAGTATTGGTGTTATGAATGATCCTTCATTGGTTTTCCGGAGATCCTCCCTGAGTCGAGGAAGGTGTTCCCATAAGGTATTGCTTGGAGAATGTTGACGAGGCTGGGAGAGAGAGGGGATCCTTATCATAATGTCGTCTTCTATCATGGGAATTCGACGAGATGGCATCGACCGATTTTCCATGGCGTCCCTGTAAAACGTTTGAGTATGTGTATGCGGATGGAACACACCTCCCTCATTCATCTCGATAAGGTAGAGTATTAGATGCCCGATAGGTTTATGAGATAGTTCGACTGTCTTCAAGGGATATGATTTTGTGAGCCGGATATGGAGCTTTCGTGAGCCGAAATGTGATTTTGAGCAACCAGATATGGAACGGGTATTCGTCTCGCAGGTTGCATTATGGGATGAGTGGCAGGAATGTTTATCTGCCATTGTGGACGAGTCATTGTCTATCATAACCATGGAGGACTCTCTAACATGATACACGGGAATCACACGTCTATGCATTCATCCCTCAGAGCAAATTCACAAGCCCCAATATCTGTCATGGTCTTTATTTGACCAATATTGGGCGTTGGATATTATAAGCTTTGAATTTTATTTGTCATGTTTGACATATGTTGAAGTTCATCATATTTCCTTGATTTGAACTTATAATTTTCCTTCCTATTCATTTTAGATGGAGACTCAACGGTCTATTTTGAAAAAAATTCGAACTCGTCAATATTCCTCTTTCTGATCACATTTTGGCATTGTTGCCAAAAGTTGAGAACGAATATATCAATTTTATAACGTATTATTTGGGAAGGAAGAGGAAAGACTGTGAGCAACGACAAGAAAAGGATGCACGAGGCCAAGATCTTCGAATCGATAATGCACATGGCCTATATTTGTAGATTTCGAAGATCCCAACTCAAAGCCAGCTCACGGTTGAGATCCATATGATTGAGGCTCCCTTGCATGGACATGATTGGGGACATTGAATCGAGCGGGTCCACATAGAGCAGGTTCCCATGGAGCCAATTCTCATCGAGCCATCACGTTCGAGGCGAGGTTCGAAGGGATACGCAAAGAAACCTATGTGTGAAAGAAAGATAAGCATATTTTTTGATAAATGGGCTGAAGGAATGGACCGCTTGTATGATTATGCCATCTAGGAGGCGCGGAACGGATTCTACGAACTCACTTACGAGGTTTTCCATTCCCTCCAACCCGAGACATGATTGTTCAATACGATGATTGACGCCTATGTTTTTCTTTTTTACACGGACTATGGAGAGTGAAAAAAAAAAAAACCAAGTCCAGAACACCAAAATTTCTATATAATCTGTTTCTTTTTTACACGAACTATGGAGTGTGAAAATAAACTAAGTCTAAAACAACCATTTCTACATAATCCATATCTTTTTCAAACGGATGCTCTCAAATTTAAGATTTTCTTTTTTTGCTTTTTTCATAATATGTTTTTTTAATCGAACAATCTATATAAAAAAATATTCAATTTTAATTTAGGGATATAATTGGAATTTTTCAGTCGACTTAAATTATGGAAATAGACGGTTAAATTATGTTTTTTAATAATGTCATCCATTAGTCCAAGTGCTCGGCTGCCATTGATTTTGTTAGAGTTGCCTGGTTATGTTGTTTAGCCAACGTTTGCCCATTATCATCGCCTATCTTTTATATAGTGATGTAAAATAAATTTTACTAGTATATGAAATTATCATCATATTATTAAATAACATCCCATGAGATTATTGGTATAATAGAGAGAATGATCAATAAGGTCCTAGAAGCCAACTTATTTATCAATAAGTGATATACTCTCTCGGACCCAATTTAATTGTAAGATATTGATCTGACATGAGAATTTATGTGGATTTTGATGAAAAAATAATATTTTTGAGTGATAGTGGGGTTTATTATAACACGTGAGAAAGAAAATAATGGATATAATGTAGAAGATGAGATTGATTTATATATATATATAAAAGATTATCCAAAAAAAAATTTTACAATTATTTTGGGACGGGTTATTATTAAATTGGGTCGGAGGGAGTACTAAATTTATTTACCAATAAGTTTTCAATCATATTTTATGTTTTAATGTATCCTCATCTAAGTTCAGGAAATAAAGTATTGGATCCCATAAAAAAAAAAATACAATCAAACTCATGATTTTCAACTATTACAATAGTTAAATTACAAACCTGAAATCTAATTCTTTACCATCAATTACAAACCGTAACTACTTACTTTCAAGCAAATTTCTTTTTAGCGAGAACTTTAGCCATTGGAAACGAGCACTTCAAGTGTCTTTGGTGGCGAAAAACAAACTAGGTTTTGTGAAGGGAACTTGCAAGAGGGCTGGTGATAATGATCCTTTTCGATCTCAAAGGGAACGATGCAACAGTATAGTAATCTCATGGTTGTTGTGCCTGAAATAGAGAAGAGGGTTTTGTATTGTGACACTACTAGTAGTATATGGAGTGAATTGAAGGAGAGGTATGGGAAGTCGAATGGTGCTAAGGTGTTCCAAATGCGGAGAGATTTGTGTCAAGTATCTCAGAGTAGTTTGTTGATTTCTGCCTATTTCACTCGTATGAAGAGAATTTGGGATGAGCACAGTTCCATGGCATGCTTACCACCTTGTTTATGTGGTTCTGGGAAGGCATTCACTGTCTTGTTGTAGGAGTAGCGTGTAATACAATTTTCGATGGGGCTTAATGACTCTTATAAGGTAGTTAGGGGAAATTTGTTGATGATGAATCCCTTACCTTCAGTTTCTCAGGCATATCAATTGCTGTACAAGAAGAAAAGCAATGAGAACTGAATATTCTATCTTATGTTCAACCTGAATCTACTGCATTGTTGTCACAACAACGGAATGGTGTTCCTTTTTCTGGTTGTAATTTTGTTGCCTTCACTTCTCTTCATTCATCTTCTCAACACCACATTGACCAAATTGCTATCCTTTCTGAACCCACTTCATTTAAAATGGCTTAAGGATCCTCGTTGGATCAAAGCCATGAATCAAGAGCTCAGTGCACTGCAGGCCAATCAGACTTGGGATATGTTCCTCTACCTTTCGAGAAACGTGCCATTGGCTCCAAATGGGTTTATAAAATTAAACTCAAGGTAGATGGCTCTATTGAGAGATTCAAGGCACGTCTTGTGGCCATTGGTTATTCTCAGATGTATGGAGTTGATTATTAGGAGATGTGTTCTCCTATTGTGAAGATGGCCACCATAAGAAGTGTGGTTGTTGTTGCTGCTCATAGAAAATGACATGTATTTTAGTTGGATGTAAACAATGATTGTTTGTACGGTGACTTACACGAGGAAGCGTATATGAAGCCTCCTTCCGGTTTCTTGTCATGCTCATCATGCTTGCCATCTCATGAAATCACTGTATGGCTTGAAATAGGCCTCTTGTCAATGGTTTGCAAAACTCAGCGACTCCTTGAAGTTTCCTGGCTTTTGTCAGTCGAAGAATGATAATTCTCTCTTTGTCAAGAGTGCTTCTGGCCATATTACCATTGCAACAGTTTATGTTTATGATCTTCTTCATACTGGGTCTGATCCTTTAACTATTCATATGCTAAAGACATCTCTCCATCAAATGTTCAGCATTAAGGACTTGAGCCATTTGTATTATTTTCTTGGCCTGAAGGTCAGTTATTCTACTGGTGGTATTTTCCTTTCTCGGAAGAAATTTTCTTATGGACTGTTGAAAGACTACCCTTTACTTGTTATGCATCATGTTTCTACTCCTTTGTCATTGATAAATTGGAAACCAAAATGCTGTTCATAGTGCTTTCCTTGAAGATCCTTCAGTCTATCGTGGTCTTATTGGTAGACTAAATTACTTGGCATCATCTCAAAGCAGCTTTTCGTGTCCTGAAGTATTTTGAAGATTCTTTGGATCAAGGGATCTTGTTTTGTGCCGGTGATCACCAAATCTTCGTGCATTTCCAAATTCTGATTAGGTTGCTTGCCATTTTACTCACAAATCTGTTACTGGTTACATTGTGCTCCTTGGTGATTTTCCTATTAGTTGGAAGTCCAAGAAGCAAAGCACGATTTCTAAGTTGATGAGTGTATAAACATGTATAATTTTTCTAGCTAATTTCTTATCTTTATCGTATATTTAGTATAATTTAGTGTCTTATTGTTTTCTTTTAGTATTAAGAACGTAGATACTGTCGAGTTTGATGTTTTTGTTATAGAGCTGAAGAAATCGAAGCCTTTTGGTGTCATGATATTTTGGAGTGTTCAAGAAGATTTTGGAGTGTTTGAAAATTATTTTAATGTTCTACGATCTATTAGAAAGAAAAAATAAAATAAAAAACAAACCGAGGAAAAACGGAGCTATTTCAAAAGTTTTAAAATCTGCTGATTTTGTGTTGTTCCTTAGCACGGCCCGTGCCTCGTGCTAGATCTGTCATGATTATCTTCGCAATTTTTGGGGGAATTTTCTATTTTTCCTTTCCCTATATATATCCATAACCTGATTTTGAAAGTGGAACGAATAAAATCATCAATTTTTCCAAATGATGATGTTCTTGGACATCATCGAGAGATACGTTAAGGAAGATTGAGATCTATTTTACGCTATGTTCCATCATCGAAAGGATTATCATCGGCCATCATCTAGACCAATCTCTATTGGTGTAAGGTTAGTATCATTTTTCTTTATTCATTGTGATGTGTAATGGCTTTTTGTGATCGTTTCATGAATTGTTCATTTCTGATTATGTCGGTCGTAGCATAAATCTTTGAGTATGTTTTAGTGATTTAATCTTGCTCATGAATTTTGTGAGATGTGTTTCCTGAAATCAATAATTTCATTTTCAAATATTATGGTATCATGTTTTGTGTTGATTTATTCTCAATTACTGTATTATGATTGATCACTGTAGTACATGGGAGAAGTATCTATGCAGATAACCCATTCTCCTTTGATTGATTCTAGTGGCAAATTTGTAGGTTAATGTCATTCTCTTTTGGTTAACCTATGATCATATGAATATGAGTATGATATGACGGTAATCTATGTTAGGTCAATGTCATGAGGTGTTAGAGAAATATTTATAACGCGACATGTTTAGTCTATGTTATATTTTTGTTTTGACATAGAATAGTTATGTTAGTAACCAATAGTTTATTTCGATAATTCTCTTTTTATCGTACTTAATTACAACATCTACCATGGAAGAACCTGAGATGAAAAACATTAGTCTATAATTAAAATCCATGACAAGTAAAAATCACGAAGGCCATATGCTGTGTCGAAGTAGATTAAACTCTAAAAAAAAATATATAACTAAACCATCTTAATTTAATACATTGCCTTGTTTAATTTTTTGTTTCTTTTCAACAACACACCCCCTATTTTTATTTTATTGAGCTTAATTGAAAAGGAATATTTCACTACCTTAATAATCACTATATAATTTCAACCTTATTATCTAACTTCTCGTGGGATCGACCCCCCTCATCACTATATCATGTGACATCAGTCTCAAGGCAGTCAAATTAGAATAATGATACGTTTACTCACACTCTATTTGTATTCTAATTAACTATAGTAGTAGTGGTAGTAAGGATCGAACCCATAGGGACATGAGTCCATTTTTCTTTTGTTTGTTAGGTTGAATTAGACTGAAATAAATGACTGACTTCAAGCGGAATTTGATCAAAATAGGATTTCCTGGGGATTAGATTATTACATTAAAGAAAGGCGAAGATCAATGACAATAAAGATAATTTGTTAATGAATTTAAGGTCTAGTTGATCACCTCGTTTGTATTGTAAATATGCACTTACGTGGTTGGTGTAATGTTTACACTCATAATGGTCACGACGAGATCCTATCAACTTAATGAAATGTAGTAACTTTTGGGGGAGGGGTTTGTTTTGTTTTACTAATTAAACCAAGTAAATAACTTAAATTAAATAAACGTAAAATAAATTTGTAGAGAATATGAACTATGGTGTTCTTTGTATAGTAAAAATATAGGGACGCTGATTAATTACGTTTTACCTTTTAAGGAACAATCATTGATGATTATAATATGGTTTCATTATTTTAGAAAAGTTTGATTGCAATACTTTTGGACATAAAATACTGTATTTGCTAGAATATTAATTACCAATAAGCTTGGATAATTAAACTAACCTATTTGTTTCTAACATAGCGATGAGCTCGTATATGCTAAAAGATAAATAAATTGATTCTAACATACCAAACATGAACAATAATAGAAATAAGTTTAAACTATCATGTTCACATGCAATCAATCATAACATTATGACAATGAGCTTAAATCATGAAAGCTATTTGTTACCAACCGAACCACTTACTGCGATTAATAGCTAGGTTACAATATCAATAGGTTGCCAAACCAATTGATTTCATAACATATTATTCATTAAAATCAGATTTTATGCATCAGTCAACATATATGAATCTGGTTTAGGTGATCTATTTTATCCCATGATTCAATATAGCTAGAATTTCATTAACATTTCCCTACAAAGTAACTACTTACTCAAGATCATGAACATCATCACACACATCACATAATCATGCATCATCATCTCTGAAATAAAAGTTCAACGGGGATAAGAAGACAATACAATGCTCACAATAAAATATTTCCAAGGTAGATCAAAGTAACTTATCCTCAATTCAATTTTGATCAGAATTTTCAATTTCTAATAATTCATTATTACCTTTTAATATGATTGAACTTTCGTCGTCTGGCGGCCGTTCAAATTCATTAAGTGAATTGGAATGAATTGGAGTTTCAACTAGAAATGGTATCATTATAGGTTGATCAATTTGACTTTGTAATTTACGCCTATTATATTCCTTTTCTTCTTTAAAAATTCTATTATCTTCACAAGTAATAAGTTGGTTATGTTCAAGCATTTTAACCATATCTTCTAAGGACATAGAATTCGTATCTTGTGAGTATGATCTTAACGATTGACTATATGAATAGTCATAATAATTACTAGGCATTGATGAATGGAAATCTTGATAACCACCATAATAATTTTTATGATCTAACCATCGATCTTTATAAGAATTATAATAAACATTATATCCATATTTATGGCTGTGATGATTGTGACATTATGCTCATTTGATTTAAATATCCATAAGATGAAATAGTTGGACAATTGTTTGATTGATGTTCACTTTTAAAATAATTTCCACATGAACTATTATTCATATTGTTTTTTTAAAAGAAAATCTCGAAAGATTTCCCTTTGGTCTACCGAATAGTCCGTAATCTCAGAGGATCTTTTAAACCAGCTTTCGCTGACGGATGTGATGATTGTGACATTACGCTCATTTGATTTAAATATCCATAAGATGAAATAGTTGGACAATTGTTTGATTGATGTTCATTATTAAAATAATTTCCACATGAACTATTATTCATATTGTTTTTTTAAAAAGAAATCCCGAAGGATTTCCCTTTTGGTCAACCGAATAGTCCGTAATCCCGGAGGATCTTTTAAACCAGTTTTCGCTGACGGCCTCACCATCACAAAGCACTTTGTCACTCAAAAAATTTCATCACAATTAAGAATAAGAATTATCATAAGATTGATAATTCATCCAACTATATGATAGATAATAAAAAGCCATGATAAAAATAAATTAAGATAAAGATAAGGAAACATCTCATCAATTTTTTTTATTTTTTTTGAGGTTGTGATAATGTTGAAGTCGTCCTCCTGATCCTTTGAGATTCTTCACAACCTATGATCTATCATGATTATCTTGGCAATTTTTGGGGGAAATTTATTAGTTTTTTTCTTCCCCTATATATATCCATGACCTGAATTCGAATGGGGAGCAAATAAAATCATCAATTTTATGTCACTTTATTATCTTCTTTTCCAAAGAGAAAAGCCGCAATCGTGATCCGAGATGACGATCTCCATAGACATCATCTAGAGTTACGTCAAGGAAGATTGAGAACTACTCTACGTTATGTTCCACCATCGAAGAGATTATCATTGGTCGTCATCTAGACCAATCTCTATTGATCTAGGGTTTAATATCTCTTTTCTTTATTCGTTGTAATGTGTAATGACTTTTTGTGATCATTTTATAAATTTTTCATTTCTCATTATGATGGTCGTAGCGTAAGTCTTTGAGTATGGCTTAGTGATTTAATCTTGCTCATGGATTTATGAGATCCATTTCCTGAATTCAATAATTTTATGTTCAAAACTTGAGTATGACTTAGTGATTTAATCTTTCTCATGGATTTTATGATCCGTCTCGTGTTTATGTATTGATTTATGTATTGATTTTATTCAATGTATTATGATTGATCACCTTAGTACATGGGAAAAGTATGTATCCAATTAAGCCATTCTCTTTTGTTTGATACTAGTAGAAAATTTGTAGGTTAATGTCATTCTCTTTTGGTTAACCTATAATCATATGAATATGAGCATGATATGACCATAATCTATGTTAGGTCAATGTCATGAGGTGTTAGAGAAATATTTTTTCTGAATTCAATAATTTTATGTTCAAAACTTGAGTATGGCTTAGTGATTTATTCTTGCTCATGGATTTTATGATCCGTCTCATGTTTATGTATTGATTTATTCTCTATTACTTATTCAATGTATTATGATTGATCACCTTAGTACATGGGAAAAGTATGTATGCAGACCATCCATTCTCTTTTGGTTGATATTAGTAGCAAATTTGTAGGTTAATGTCATTCTCTTTTGGCTAATCTATGATCATATGAATATGAGCATGATATGATGGTAATCTATGTCAGGTCAATGCCATGATGTGTTAGAAAAATATTTATAATACGACATGTTTAGTCTATGCTATATTCTTGTTTTGACATAGAGTAGTTATGTTAGTTTGGTTATGACATGATTTATGATAATCAATAGTTTATTTCTACAATTCTCTTTTTGTCATAATTACAACACCTACCATGGAAGAACAAGTGAAAGTCACGATGGCCATACATTGTATCACACTAGACTAAACTCTCAAGAAAAATCTAAAATTGAACCATCTTACTTTAATACATTTGATAGGATTGTGCAATGCCTTCGATTGTATAAAAATTGATTAAAAAAATTTAGAAGTATCAGCCATGATGTTCGTAGTGTGCTTAGGCTGAAAGTTAGGTAGGTGCCTATAGTTTAGGTCAAATGCTGAAGAGCAGATGACCACAGATGGAGAGCATTATTTGGGCCACCAGATGCAAACTACTATAGAGAATTTCGACTAAGTAACTAAGACATGCATGAGCAAGAAAAGACCTGTAAATGCTTCACATCCTATACACATGTGACCAGTTATCAACATCATATCATATACATAAATCATGGGTTTATTCCCTTAGCATATAAAAGAGGATCGAAGTGCTCAAGGAAGGCAGCAGTAGAATCAGAGATTAAATGTACAAGTGTGTAAAAATAATCTAAAATTCAAAGTTGCTCAAGTGAGCTGAATTGAGAAAGAAGAGGAAGAAGAGGGTTCACTAGTCTGCACTGAAGAATAGAAGCTGCAACAGAGTCCAGTAAAGGATTTGTGTAAGGATTTAGGTTCTTTGTGTTTGACAAGTTGGGTATCTTGTAAAGGGGTTGTCTTGCAAGTCAAAAATTAAGAAGATAGTGAACTCATCTCTTGGATTGACTAAACTCGTCACCAAGGGAAGACTAGACTAAGCTCTCGATTATCAGTTGATAATGAGTGCCTGAACAAGTATAAATCCAATGTTTTTTTATATGCTTTCATTGTTATGAGCCTTTAGAACTTTTAGAAATTAATCACAACAGCAAACAGAGACTAATGCAGCGGATTTGTGAATATGAACACTAATGTTCTTTATAAACTACTAAGGTAGTATGTAGCAGAGACTCAAACTGTACAAGTTTGTATTTGTTTTGCTGTAATAATTCAATTCTAACAGTTCTAAAGGCATCAAGAAATGAAAATAAGTAAAGAACACATGATTTATACTGGTTCAGACACTTATTATCAATTGATAATCGAGAGCTTAGTCTAGTCTTCCCTTGGTGATGAGTTTAGTCAATCCATGAGGTGAGTTCACTATCTCCTTTTTTGTGGCTTAAGAGATAACCTCTTTTACAAGCTAGCTGACTTGTCAAAAGATTAAGAACCTATATCTTTGCACAGATCCTTCACTGGGCTCTGCTGTTGCTTTTGTTCTTCTATGCAAACTAGTGAATTCTCTTTCTCTTTCTTTCTTAGTTTAGCTCACTTGCGTAAGCTTTGAATCTTGGATTATTTTGCAAGCTTGCACTTTTAATCTCACGTTCGACAGCTCTACTCAATGAGTTTCATCGATTCCCGTTTATATGTTGAGGGAATGAACCCGTGACTCATGTATAAGATCTGATGTGACAGTTGGTCACATGTTAACCTTAACTGATGTTGATAGCTTACGTTTTTCAAATCCTCGTACTGTCACACTCTAAACCTGAGTCCTTTGACCTAATCTCAGCAATCATCTCTTCTGCGCTCCAGTCTACTACACCTTAGTCTGCACTTATTATTGTTGTGACCTCGTCTGCACCCAGTCCCTGTTGCAACCTCGTCTACACCCAGATCTGATAACATCCATGCATTGTTGTATTGGTCCTCGTCTACAAGTTTAATCCTAGATCCTAAAGCATTTGCAAGTCTTTTGTTGCCCATGGATGTCTTACCTGCTTAGCCAAAATCCACAGTTGTAGTTTGTATCTAGTGTCCCACACAATGCTCTCTATTTATGATCGTCTTCTCTCCAACATCTGATCTAGACTGTAGTTACCTACCTAATTTTTAGTCTAAGTACACTAACAACATCATGGCTAATACTTCTAATTTTTGTTCATCAATTTCTATACAAATGGAGGGATTACATATTTCTATCAATCTCCTCCTAAATTGATGCTAATAAAAGTTCTAAGTAAAACAACAAGCTTACTATCTAAATTACATCTTATTTACATTGTTTTGTAAAATAACCTGAGACTATATTGTAGTAAAGAAACTTACCTTTACCTATGATGCTCACTACCTTTGTTTTTAGCGTGCAAAGTGTTTCTAGATCGAAAAGACGGAATGACATGCACAGAAAGTTCGAACAGATATGCAGCAGCAACAAGCAGAAGGAACGGGATTGAATAAAGGAACTCTCGAGCATTTGGAAATCTCAGATGTATCATTGACACATTCTTTCTAGGAATCCCTTGTTTGCCCAAAGAAAGTACATACTTGACCCTAATATTTATCCTTATCTTCCATTCTTGAAGAGAAATTTGATGCAATTCTTTATACTTTTGACACAATTCTTTATACCATTTTTGACACCATTGACACAATACTTGATGCAATTAACAACATTTTTTATAATATTTATAATATATTTTTTTTATAAAATTTATTAAAATATTTATACTTATAATATTTATACAATTCATGCTGAATAATCTATTTACGGACTTCTTCATACCATTTTTTCAAATTTTCTTTTTGATACCATTTTTGTTCATTTTCATATTAATTTTTATCCAACTCTTTTTTTTTTTTTATAAAATCTTTGATGACTAATCCATTGAAACACGTATTGATATATTGTTCCTTTATTGTGCTTATGAGGCTGTTCCTCTGATGTTTCTCTGCTACACTTATGAGGTCGTTCCTCTGATGTTCTGTGGTGTCATCTTCTTTCTTTCTAGGGCTCCTCCCCATGATTTCAATGGCTTGATGTCCTTTCCCTTTGAGGCTTTGGTTGTTTTGTAGACCTTTCTTCTTCTCCTATAACTATTGATCTTCTTTTGAGGTCTTTTGTAGTTTTCTCCTTGTCTGCAGCTTTTTCTACAGACCTTTGAAGCCTTCTTATGTCTTTTCCATGCTCTACGATCTTCTCCCCCTTTTCGTTAGTATTAAGTGCTAATGTAAGGGCTATAATTATAGTTCTCAGGGCTCTGAGTTCAGAGAAGGTAGTCTCCTGAGCAATTGTGGATTTGGTTGTCTCCAGTTGAAGTTTGTTTTTGAGCAATCCTAATCTGGTGTCATTATTACGGACATGCTCTATAAGCTGTTGTTGAGTGGCTTGCAAAGATGTTTGAAGTTTGCGTAGATCAGCATAATGTTGTCCACTTAGTTTATTTAGGTTAGATACACTGAGCCGATATTGCTGGAGATTTAGTACATTAGCCCTCTGGATTTGATCTATAAGCCCTTTTGCCATGTTAGAGAGGGTTACCTGGAAATCTTCAAAGTATTATGTCCTGGTTATTTTCTGGGCTTCTAGTTCCCTTACAACTAGTTGCAGGCTGTTGAGGAGTTCCTTGAATGCATCCCTTGTCCATTGATGCATGTTGTAGACTTCTTGATCCAGCTGGCCGAGTCTGTATTCAACCGCAGTTTCTGATGGAGATGATTCTTGATGTGCAGACGGTCCAAGTCTTGGTTTTCCTCTTCAGTGGAAGATTATGTTTTTTAATGAACTTTTGGATCATTTCTTTCTTTTAAGCTTGTGGTCCTTCTCTGATCTCTTGATAGGTTCTTTGAGCTTTCAAAATAAAATTTTGAAGGTTTTCATTGACATCAGCCTTCAGATACTTCAGTGCTATATTGACATCATGAAGTACGGCAAGCTCTGGTTCCTTCGGTGATAGGGTTCTTGAGGACGAACCCTCAATTGTTTGCCTAGTCTACTCTTCTCCTGATGCAGACTATGTTTCTATCTCCATCTCAGTCAGCTCTGTAGTAGGGTGATATGATATCATTTCCTCGTCTCACGTTCACAAAAGAAGTCTTCTTCTAGTCTCCTTCGTTTGCTTCACTCTAACTGGTTGTGCCATGCTGATTACCTTCTTTTTGGTCTTCTCAGATATTTTATCTAGAGGCTGGTCTACAGCCTTTGCAGTAGTCTGCACTACTGCTGGCTTCTTTGAGAATCAGATAGGCTGCTTGCCTATATTGCTTACGTCAATTTACTTGGCCACAGTCCATGGCCTTCCTACTTTGTCGGACAACTTCAGTTTTTCTCTTAGGATAATACTGATGACCCTTCCGAATAGAGGCTGTTTTGCTTCCATAACCTTTACAAGTTGATACATTAACAATTTTTCCCAGTTGAGTTTGTGCTTGGCAAGAATTCCACACATAATCTCTTGTTGGTCAGATGTGACCTGATCTTTGGAGAATTCTCTAGACAAGATCACATTTTTCACGATGTCTGCAAGTAGCTTGTGCTTTTTAGACAAATATTTCTTCATTGTTCCAATGCCTTCCTTCTACCTTTCTTCAAGCATAACATGCCTTCCATCAACTACTAAGAAGACGGGATGCTTCTTGGTCCTTCATTTTAGACCTTGAAGTACTACTCAAAGTCACTTGGACCGATATTGATCCAAATTTTTCTTGTGGAGGCGTATGTGATGAATTGGTGGTCGTATGCAACCTTCACCTTCTCGATAAAGTTTAGCACTTCTTTATTGTAGATTCTGTTGGTTTTCTCACAAAAGTATTTAAGCACTGCATCTTGAATCAGCTCAGATATTTTCTTTACTTCTTCTAATTCATTTCTCAATGTCTTGAAATCGAGAACCACTCATGTCTGCAATTCAACCTTCTTCGCTGGGCTTCATTGCTCTTGTGATTTGTCGTTTCTGGGAGTGTTGGCCATTTTACAATGAAATTAAGAGAATTTCTAAATTATGAGATCGAATTGAAAGAGTTTACGAACTTAGGGTTTTGTAATTGAGCTTGCAGTAGAGCTTAATAACAAGAGAAGAAATGAGAAAGAATGAGAGAAAATGACAGAGTAAAAGTGTCTTTCTAATTGAAAATTTTAAAAATTTATACCCTTTGAAGAAATATTAGCGTTGCCAGTTTTTTCTAACCGTTACCCAGATTCAGTCATTGATTTGACCGTTGCATGATTTTAGGCAATCGGTTTTTAAAACATTATTTTCTTTCCAAATATAGAGATGCAATAGTACAAGAGTAACCCTAGTCTGTTCCCACATATGTAGTAAAGTAATAAAGAAAAATAATGTTTGTCAGCATTCTAATATATGCAGTAGAGCATTTTGATCATTTTATCGAATCAAATCAATTATATCCAATTCACCTCGGAATTGAATAAATTTGCTCTAATCAAAAGGCTTTGTAAAATGTCTTTAATTTATTTTTCTGTTGGAATATATTATAATTTAATGTGACCTTTTTGCATATGATCTCTGATAAAGTATTATCTCACATCAATGTGCTTTGTTCTTACATGAAAAATTGGATTTTCTGAAATTGTCATTACAGACGTATTGTCATAAAGATTGTCATTTTGAAATCGTTGTCTACAAGTTATGTCCTCATCCATAGTACTTGTGCAGCACAACTTCCTGCTATTATGTATTCTACTTCTATAGTAGAGGTTAACATAGTGGTTTACTTCTTGTAGAACCATTCTACTTATTTTGTGTTGACTATTGCTCTATGGAGACTACTTAGGTAATCTGCAGATAACAATTGGTAGTCTGCAGCAGAGATTGGTAACTCTTTGAGTTTATCCCTTTTTAGCTGTGATGATCTATTAGAAAATTTCTAAATATCAATGTAATGAAAGCAATAGATAGACACAGTATTTATACTGGTTCAGACACTCGATATCAAATGATGATCGAGAGCTTAGTCCAGTCTTCCCTTGGTGACCAGTGTAGTCAAGCCAAGAGATGAGTATCACTATCTTCTTGTTTTAGTTTACAAGAGACTTTCCTTTTACAAGTTATCTAACTTGTATGAAAGACAAAGAACCTAGATGCTTTGCACAAATCCGAACTTTGGACTTTGCCGCAAGACTTTGTTCTTCTGCAGACTAGTGACACTTTCGACTGTATCTTCATGACTTAATTTTCTTGAGTAATCTTTGAATTGCTAGATTGCTTCGCTCTCGATCCATGTTCAATAAGCTTCACCGGTTCCCTTTTAAAGGCTCAAGGAGTGAACCTATGAAGACAATGCAATGTTCTTGCAGCCCACTCATGTCCCCCACCATCTTGTTCCTGATGCTGGCAGTCCACTATTCCCAGAAACTGTGCCGTTGCTACTTTAACTCAAATCCTTGCTTGACTGACTTCAAACCTCTGACCCCACCCTCACAATCACTCTGATGCAATCCAGTCTGCTGCAACTTCTAGTCTGCACCCAATCTCTGTTGCAACCCTTGTCTGTACTCAGATCTGAGTCAGTTTATGCCTTGCCATGTTGGTCCTCGTCTGCAAGCTCAGTCCTTCATCCTGAAGCCTTTGAGTTCTTTTGTTGTTTATCAATGCACTAACTGTTCATCCAAAGTCCTATGTAGTAGTCTGCATCTGGTGATTTGCACGATCTTCATTAATCTGCAACCGTCTGCTCATTGGCATCTGACCTAAACTACAACTACCTACTTGAATTCTGGCCTAAACATTCTAACTACATTATAACTAATACATCTAAGTTTTGTTATATCAATTTCTATACAAATGGAGGGATTGCACATTCCTATTAGAGTCCCTTTGAGATATCTCAGGATTCTTTTTATTGCGTATAATGGGATTGTTTGGGATCACATTGATACCTAGTACATACACACCTCAGTATTGAATGTCTGATCTGTTTGTACTAAGGTATAGCAGTGAGTCTATTATTTCTCAATACATTGTTTGGCTTTTTTTTTTCCACTTTCATCCTCATCTATTTTTTATTGCTGTACTCCTGGGAGTCTTCATATAGCTTGCACTTTCTAATCCATATTTCTTAACATTGTTCTTTAGGTACATACATTGATTTATGAAAATGACTATTTCCAACTATTGTACCTGAATTCCTAAAAAGATTTTAATTCTCCCATTAAACTCATTTGATATTTGGATTTCATTAGTGCATCAAATCTCTCACAGAGTTTATTATTAGTGTAACCAAATATAATGCCATCACCATAAATCTACACTAACATTATATGTTCTTTATGTTTTTTTAAGGAATAAGGTGGTGTCTACCTTTTCTCTCTGAAGTTTATTTTCACATAGGAAATTTGAGAGAGTTTCATACCATGAGGATAGTCCAAGATAACCTTGGGGGGGGGGGGGGGGGGGGGGGGGGGGGAG
>LIEC01001757.1:0-13435 GCA_001925005.1 Drosera capensis | reverse complement strand
AGTCAGATGGTTCAGATCTGTCTCAAGGGTAAAATGGGTGAGGGGCATAAGTGGAACTTGCTGGAGGTTATGGGGGTAGGTAAGGAAACCAGAGATAGTGACACAAATTGCTTGCGCATATCTAACTTCTGCTGGCCGTGTTTGACAAGCAATGTGAAACGGCCACGTCTTTCCCCCTCCTCCTTGTGTAGTCATTTTTTCCCATTATACCCCTCAACGACCCTCGATTTCACCATTCCTTCCCCTTCATTTTTTTTACAATGCTGTCTTCATGCTAATTATTCACTGTTTCAAATATTGCGTCTAGCTTTTAACTTATGACTTGTAACTGGGTGACTCATGTCTTGTAATTGCATCGAACGCACTTATGACTTGTAACTTGTGGATGAGTTTCTATACGCATACCTATAGCTTTAGCTAAATATACTGCCCTTCGTGTGAAGTCGCAAGAACCAAAACCCATGACAAATAGTGCACTGATATGTTTGTTCACCCCTTTATCCCGTCCACACCACACCTACATATCTGCTTGCGCTGCTGGGCAGTGACTTTTGGGTATCTCAAAGAAAGGACAAGGAAAGCTTCAGTCAAAGAAGAGTGAAGAATGTGAGAAATGTGAAACATTCATCAGTATTCAGTAGTCAGTACACTCTTTTCTTGTTATCTTTTGTGTTTTATCTTCTTTGGCCACAATGCATTACGTGCCCACCACACTACGCCGCTGTTTCAATTTTGTGAGTATTGTTCTATGTTTGTAGAGCTCTAAGGTTTCATCTCTTTGCCTCATAAACGTGTAGGTTCAGGCGCAAGATTCTGGGACTCGGTGCTAGCAGCGGCAGCGGCCGGATTTTAGTGGATATGAAGTCATCGGAGACTGTTGAAGCTGCTTGTTGGCTGCCATCTTTGGAGATGGTGAGTAAATGGGTACTCTTGCTTGGCTCTTTTGAGAGATGGGTTAGTTTCAAAACAACCCCCTCTTTTCATGTCCCCAGTGGTATCCAAGTAAGTAGATGCCACCTTGCGCATTTTCTTGAGTGTCTCTAGCAAGTAATTGCTGGTGGCAGAGGTTCCTGTGGTTGTTTTGGTCGCGGCGGTGGTGATAGTTGTGATATTGGCGGGTTGGCTCAATCTATGAACATATAGTTACGCTATTTGCTTTGCTTTCTTTGTTGGTTCTTTGTCATTGATCTTTTCTTCTAGTTGATCATTTGTTCATAATCTGTTGTTCCAAACTAGCAGGGTAATGTTGGTTCTCAGTATCTTTTAAAATGTCTGATGAATCACACAAGTGACTATTAGCAGTTGGCTTTCATCATGTCCCTTGAAACTTTGTTGCTCGATTTATCGAAAATCTCCACCTTTCTTGTGCAATTGTCTCCATTATTGTTTGAGCAGAGGAGATTAAGAGCAGCTCCTCAACCGTAGATTCATGTCTTCTTTCATCATTCTCTTGCGTGTTTTTTCTGATCGGTTTTAAGTCATGGGTACGACGTGTCTGTATGACTACATATTAGCGCTCCTCTTCGATGTTTTAGGGACAGCCTTGTTGTCTTGAGTTCTTCATATTGGTGCTGATTTCTTTTGGATATTTGTTCCTGCTTGAGGGGGAGGCCACCCCAAGGAACAAGAACCAGATATGGCTAGAGAAATGGCACATGAGCTGATAGCTCTACCCCAATGAGAACAAAAAGAAGGAAACGGAAACAAGTGAAAAAACAGGGGCAGTGTGGGGTGGGTGAATGTGACCTGTAGCCTTCCCCATTCATGTGTCCTGTCGCCTTCGCCATTTTGGTTTTGGGACCTTTGAGCCCCACAATGTTCCTTCATTTTTTCCATTGCAAGTGAGAGTTTCTGTGTTCCTTGTGAACTGGGAAAGATAATACTACGCCAGAGGTTATGGTTATTGCATTCTAGATACATCCTATCGAATGAGGCGATATCTGTGAGTTGGTTCCTGTGTAGATGAGTCAAGTAGAAACAAGTATTTTGGATTTGATTCGGTTATAGCTATGTGCTACTTGTATGTCGAGGCATAGTTTGACTTTCTTTTAGTGACTTCGGGTCGATGAAGGTTTGAATGGAGTGACTTCGGTAGTGAAGTGTTCTCCTGTGTGGGGGTTGGTGTATATGGATGAAGATGAGATCGGGGACGTAGACTTGATTGGGTGATTGCTGGAAATCAAGGTTATTGTGTCTTTCTCGTAGAAGGGAGATTACGCTGAAACATATGCTAGTCAGTTCTTGCACTGACGAAATGGAAAGCTGAGGTAGTCTTATGTGTATGAATTCACTCTATCCGCTAGGTTTAAGATTGATACGGTTCATTCTTCCGGTCGTATAAGCTCTTGCACAGATTGTGCTTTTCTTGTTTCTCTCTTGATCTCCTTGGCTTCCAGTAACTTAAGTGTCGAGGGCAATGTGCATCTTTTGGTAAGCAATCCTGAAATGTTGGCGAATCTAAACAATATGGATTACTCGTGTGAGAAATTATTTGATATCTTTCATACCCGAACAGCGGCTAGAATGGTACCCTGTTTCTGAAGCATCCAGCCTTCTTCCTGGAATGAGTTAGCTTATTTTGCAGGAGGACGCTTGAAACCTTTCAATTTTTTCGTGATTCTAAGTATAGCTTCCCCTGTGTCTGCCGTATTGGAAGCGACCTGATGAAGATCAGCTGTTCGTTTCTTGAAGTATTCGGTTTTCTAATAGTCGTCCTTGTTTGTGCACCGAAAGTAGCACGTGTTTGTTCATGGTGCCATCATCTGCTTTGAAATCAACCTCGGCTGAACCCATTGCCTGGAACGGTTCTTGATCTATACATTGGCATATTCATGTTTAAGCATGCTGCCCGGCCTCATAACGCTAATCTCATTCTCATTGTCTTCAAATCCAAAGTTGTTCGTTTTCAGATTCTTGAACCCAATGGTTTGAAAACTTGTGTCGGAGTGTGCCAAAGTATATTGACATGTCGTTAACAAGTATGGATATAGATATCCAACTAGCGCGAGTTGAAACCATGTCCTCTTCCTGTTTCTGCTTGTTCGTCAAGTATGGACTTGGTTATAAATAAAGCATGTGTACCTTCTGTGGTTCAATGTGAAAATTGAAAGGAAAAAAAATGTTACGAAGTGGAGTAATTATTTGTCGGGTACACTTAAATTTGAGTTTTGTTTACGTAAAAAAAAAATGAGTTTTGTGCTTCAGAACATGCGTAGGCATACATTGTTTTCAGAACCAACTATCAACACATCATCAGATCTGCCATGGAAGAATCAATTTTCCCAAGCTCGAAACCCCAAGTTCCTGCTGCGCATGGGAATTCATAAATCGAAGAATATTATGCACTTCGACAAAGATTTACGTGCTAGGATATAAAAATACGTTGCCCCATAAAAGGCAGAGCCCATTTGGCACTATGGCTCGTACAAATAGTAAGATTTGAAACATTGTTCCTTAGGTTATCGGAACGGTATGAATATTTTTTCATTCAGACAATGTTATCGAGAACAATACAAGTATACAATGCCAACATTTTGATGTGGTCCTTGGCTATTACATGCGTTATGCAACGCTATCCATTCACCGTAACCATCATTTTGTTATACTACTTCCTCTCGTATAGTATTTATAATCATTTGATTTATATATGTATTAAATTTTTATGAAATTTAATGAATAAAAAATATTTTTTTTAGATAACAAGATTATTATGAAAGAAGATAATGATTATATTATAATAAAATATGATTAATTTGATTTTTTTAAAATAAATATTATTTGAAAAAGGAAGGATCGTGGGACAACCAAAAAAACTTATATGTATAATGGGACATAGAAAACACTATAATGAAGAAGTTTATCAGGTAATTTTGGGTTATGTCTTGAACATAACCGTCGTCTACTCGAAAGTACACCATCATGAACCCCGGTCCATCGACCCACCATTGCCCATTACTATGCTACTTTATATCTAAAGGTGTAAATCTTATCTGAACGATTTTTGATGTATCCAACTTGTTAAAGAAATATTCTCGGTCGCTGAACCTTAAAACACAGTTTGGTCAAACAGACTTCAAAGCACCCTGCATTATCAATGAGGCAATCAAACCTCAATGAACCTTAACCCTCATTATTACTACAACCACCACAAAATTTAAGAATTGACTGCACAAGATGATTGAATAAAGATGGAAACAAAGCTGAAGCATGGATGGAACATAGAAAAAGAAGTTGATTATGTGTAGGGGCACCCTATAAAGAAAAGCCCAAAAAAACTCATACAATAGAATGGAAGAATAAGGCCTAGAGCTAGTAGGCTTCGGAGAGCAGAGGACAATGCCCAGAGGCATACAGTGTGATACTCCATCGATTTGATTTAAGGATTTATAAAATCAAATTTTGATCCATATCACATGAATGAATCGATCTTTAATTTTGTTTGTGAACTTTTCTGATAATTATGTAACGGACTGGAGTTGTCCTACAGTCCATCTGAATTCTGGTTCACAACAACCAAAACGCACGCCAATGGCTTCACAATTCTCATCTCATCAGGGTTTAAGCCAAAAACAAAACCCTAGAACACTAGTTGTAGTATCCAATTCCTTCCATCACCATAGCCACAATCATGCTCATGTTTAGCCTACTAGTCCAATCCCATCCAGTCCCCTCACTTCACTTCCCGCTTTTGCTTTCCTTGCTTTGCTTGTTCTCCTTTTTCCCTCTCTCCTCAGTCAAATATCACTCCTCGTTTCACTACTCTCACACTCACACTCACCACACCACACACTTCACTCATACACCGCTTTTCTTCGTCTTTTAAACCCAAGAACACAATACCCAAATCGAAAGTTGAAGCAAAACCCATGATTTTTCCGGTGTTTGATGTGTTTATAATGGCTTCCAGGGTGTTAAGACCCTTGTGCGTACTCTTCATTTTGGTGGGTTTGTTTGGTTCCGTGGGTTTTTGCTCTGAGTTGAGGAACCATGAAGGTAAAGTTGAGATTTTTGGGTTTTAAGGGGTTTGGGTGTTGATTTTGGGATGTGATTGATAATGGGTTTGTGGGGATTTGTTGTAGTTGAAGCATTGATGGGGATAAAGGGTGAGTTGGATGATCCAAATGGGGTTTTGAGTAGCTGGGATGAGTTTTCTGTTGATCCTTGTAGTTGGCCTTTGATCACATGCTCACCAGACAACTCTGTCGTTGGCCTGTGAGTTTTTGATCGTCCTTCTTATGTTGTTATCTTTCGATCATTTGTTGTAACATGAATTTGATTGATGTATGGTTTGTTTAATTTGGTGGTGATTTGATTCATTACATTGACAGTGAGGCTCCAAGCCAATCTTTATCTGGGACGTTATCCGCGGCTATCGGAAACCTAACTAATCTTAGAGAAGTGTATGGGTTCTTATCTCTTTTGCGCATTTCAGCATTGTGCTTTGGTTTTGATGTGGGTTATGTTTACCAAGTTGAAATTTATCCTGCAATGGTTTGTTTCAAGTGGGATATGCCCATATATGGTTTTGGTGGAATTGTAGGTTATTGCAGAACAATAACATATCGGGGAAGTTGCCCATGGAAATTGGTTTACTGTCGAAACTTCAGACGTTGGATCTCTCCGATAATCTATTCGAGGGGAGTATCCCGGATTCGTTGGGTCGATTGAGTAGTCTTCAGTACTTGTAAGCTTGTGTTCTTTCTTGTTTTGATGTATGTGCAGGTTCAAGGATAACTATTGAGTTTGATTCTGATGAGGGCTTTGATATATTGTTCTTTCTTGTTTTGATGAACTAGGAGGCTGAATAACAATAGCTTGACTGGAGCGTTCCCTGGTTCTCTGGCCATGTTATCCACGCTCACTTTCCTGTGAGTAAATTTGTTTCATATGCAGTTCCAATTATCTGCTGTGTTTTCGTGTATCGTGATTTTGGATGTTGATGGTATCTGAACCATAATTATCGCATTCTCTAACCTGTTTGGATCCTGCATATTGGCAATGGTGGTAGTTTTGATCGGCACCACTTATATCAGTATTTGTTCATGAGCACTGAATTCTCACACAGAAAGAGGCTTATGTTCTGACCTTGTTGTGTTCTCGCTTCGTTTCGTTGTGAAGGGATTTGTCATACAACAATCTGGATGGTCCTCTGCCGAAAACTCTTCCTAGAACTTTCAGGTGTCGTCTTGCTTTCATTTTTTTATTTTTGGTTGCGCACCGATTCTTATAGCTTATGTATTCTTGTTCTTGAGTCATTTTGTGTAATAGATTCTTCGCTTGGATGTGTCCAGTGTTGTGCGGAATCCTCTGATCTGTGTAAATGAATCTGCTAGCTATGGTTGCTCTACCTCAGTTACCCATGTTCCTCCATCTTTATCAACCAGTTCTTCGCATGGTAACTCTCCATGGGACGGTTAACCTTTTAGAATGTCTTCATCTTCTTATTGGTCTTAGATTATATACATGGCAGTTGAATTTTCAGGGATGAATAAGTCCAAGAAATTAGCAATTGGATTTGGAGTTACCTTTGGTTCAATCTTCTTTTTCCTTATCATCATATTCCTCGAAATCTATAGGAGAAGGCGATTGCGTGGTAGATTCATGCAAAAGATTACTGGTGAGCAGTGCTCTTCGCCACCTCTATTGATACATAAATGGAATATATTTTTACCGAAGTGGGTTTTAACTTAACAGCGGACCGGCAAGATGAGTTCCAGTTAAACTTGGGTAATCTACGGAACTTCACATTCAAGGAGCTCCAAAATGCAACTGATAATTTTAGTACCAAGACCATAATTGGTAGTGGAGGGTTTGGAAATGTCTATAGAGGTAAATTGGCGGATGGGACTCTGATAGCGGTTAAGCGCCTTAAGGATCTAAGTGGGACGTCGGGGGAATCTCAATTTCAGATGGAACTGGAATTGATCAGTCTTGCTGTTCACAAAAACCTTCTTCGGTTGATAGGATTCTGCATTACATCCGATGAGCGGCTTTTGGTGTATCCCTACATGTCTAATGGTAGTGTTGCATCGCGGTTGAGAGGTGAATAATGCATTTACATCCTTTAATTCTCTCCTTTATTTTCATACTGAGATGTTCGTCTCATTCTTACAGTAGATTATGAAGCCAATTTATTCGGTCGCAGACGAGCTGATGAGTTATTTATCATGTTTTGACAGGAAAATCACCATTGGACTGGAGCACAAGGAAAAGAATTGCGCTTGGGGTTGCAAGAGGCCTTCTATATTTACACGAGCAATGTGATCCTAAGATCATTCACAGAGATGTCAAGGCTGCTAATGTACTGCTTGATGACTACTGTGAGGCGGTGATAGGTGACTTTGGCCTTGCAAAGCTGCTCGACCATGATGACTCCCATGTAACCACGGCTGTCCGTGGCACTGTTGGGCACATTGCACCAGAATACCTCTCTACTGGTCAATCATCTGAAAAGACGGATGTCTTCGGGTTTGGCATCCTTCTATTGGAACTGATAACAGGAATGAGAGCACTTGAACTTGGCAAAACTGTCAATCAGAAAGGAGGCATCCTCGACTGGGTAAGTCCACTTTTTATCTTATGCATTCGGATTACATGAACAAGGCTTTGCTACAATAGCATGCTTCAAATTGTCATGTTTACTGTCAATTATTCTCATGACCTCAATCATATGATTCCATGCTAGTAGGGCTGTGATATAATCTTCTTATCCATGATTCCTTGAATGCCGTGCGATATCATTGGTTAGCCTATTATTCGAAAGTTATCTGTGTCCCATTGCGATGTAAATGGATTCTTTGTTGTAAAGTAGCATCCGATGAGTGTGTATGGTCCCTTTCTTATGGTTCCTTTTCCTTTTCCTTTCACTTTGAACAAAAGGACCCTTAGCAGAAACACATGCGAGCATCATCGCACACATTGCACGATATTGTGTTCTTTTCGGATAGCTTTGGTTTGGAGATTCTTAAGTTTAGAGAGATTGAACTGGATAACGGCCTAATGGCATCTTGCTAATGTTTCTCAAGCCTTTAAGCCCCTAAACCATCTCGAAACCTTGGAACATGCAACACTAGATTTTTATCCTCATCAATCTTGAGGTGTTGGATTTGATTTGTCATATTGATCTGGAAAATTTGGTGGTTCTTGAAACGTTATTCATAGCTAATGCTGGAGTGCAATGACCAAATGTCTTGGCAGGTGAAGAAAGTGCAGGCAGAGAAGAAAGTTGAGGTGTTGGTGGACAGAGAACTCGGTGCCAACTATGACCGGATAGAAGTCGGAGAAATGGTCCAGATCGCGCTACTCTGCACCCAATACCTACCAGCCCACCGTCCCAAGATGTCCGAAGTAGTCTCCATGCTAGAGGGCGATGGCCTAGCTGAGAAATGGGCCGCAGCACACAGCCACAAAACCCTAAACATCACCAGCTTCTCACACTCCATCTCCATGATCAACAAGCCCGCCTCTCCACGAGCTGCACTGATCGCCCTCAACGCTCGCGATCATCCCCATGATCTTCACCTAAGCATCTTCGACAGTACCGTAGACAGCGATTACTACGTTGACAACGAACCATCACCGGATTCCTTCGCAATGGAGCTATCGGGTCCTAGATAGAACAGTTTGTAAAGTGGTGAATCGGGTTCTTGGATTCATCGTAAATATCTTTTGGTGGGGTTATGGTTTGTGTTCATCATGTGGTCTATGATATGAATATTCCTGTTAAGGTTTGGAGTAATGGTGTGTGTATCTTTAGTCCATTTTCATTTAAAAGGGTGGCTATTTTGATGTGCCCTTTGTGCGAAAGGGTAGCAACTCATGGGGGAGTATATGTTAAAAGTTTAATTTGTGCAATTTTTCCTTTTTCAAGGTTATTGCCGAAAGTGAGCTTTGTAAAATGCTTTCCTATGCCTCTTTTGTGAGAGAATGTCTTCGGTGAATCATTGTCTTGGTGATATTTCGTGAGAGATTCGTGTGCCTCTACTTGTTCAAGGCCTGGGATATCTTGACTCCGAACCTCTGTGGTTGAAGGTTTTTTTCGTTTCATTTCCAAGGCGTTGATTTTGGTAGATTGAATCTTGATCCTTAAAAGATGATTGCTCGTGGTTCATGAGTTTAGGCTATCACAAAGTGACGGTCCAACGAGCTCATGTTGCATTGTGGCATATTAAATGTTTCTGGTATCGATAATCGTAGACGTAACTCGCACTGCCTTGAGTTTCTGTGCTACTTTCCAAAGAAAATTTGTAACCATAGTGATATTATCAACTAAGCAAAGAAGTGGTCCATGCACGAATCTTTGCCTCTTTCTCTTTTTCCGACGTAGCCAGACAAGGATATCCGTTTACCATTATCTTTGTATGGGAGTGACAAGTGTTTAATCACTCTAGATAGGGTGGAAATTAATGTTTGAAGTTGGACTTTGATAATAACATTGACAATGATTTATACCAGCGTTCGGGTTGTATGTCAATAACATATCATATATCAAAGGATTAATTAATAATTGAAATTTAAACAATATAAATAATATCAAGTTTTAATCTCGTCCGTTTATTTTTTATGTTTTAATCTCGACTGTCAGTCGGCCACTTGACGTACAGTGTGTGATTGACATATATTCTATTTTTTATGCAGTTATTTTTATTACTAGTAGCAGTTTACAGTGTATGATTGATTAATTTATCCTATATATAACAGATGAGATATGACTAAAATCATTATGATATACTCTTTTGGTCTCAATTTACATATAATGAAATTTTTGTATGCGTTGAATTTTTATGTATTTTGATAAATTTTAATGTAATTTTGATAATAGTATCTTTTAGTAATTGTAGGATTTACTGTAATAGATAAGAGATGAGATAATGAAGTGCATTATAACATATAGCGCTTGCTTTGATATTTTTTATGTAAAACTTTTATGAAAATTTTTAAAATTATAAGTAAATTGAGACAGCCCAATAAAAAATGATGTATGTATATTACGACGGAGAGAGTCTTTGAATTTAACTAGACCGAAGGCAAAGCGACATTATGTAGCAAGATTTAGTGTTTCTTAATTACTCCTTCGTCTAAGACAAATTAATATGTGTTGATTCGATATGATTCTTAATAAAAAAAATTTGATCGTATGAAATTTTATATTTATATCAATATAAGAAGGAAGACGATGTTGTGGGTGGATGATGGAAATAAAAATAAATAAATAAAGTAATAATGATATAGAAATATTATAATATAAAATAAAAATATTTAAGATATTTTCATAATCAAAACTTATAAATTTTATAATTTATATATAAAAATAATTTTGATGTAATTTATATGAGACGAAGAAAATATATTTATAGTAACCAAAACTCATGGACAAGTGAAATTATTATCATATCTAAACGATGGTGGATTACTCGAGATTGTTCCCAAGAGTATATAGTCGAATTTCCACAATCTTATCTTAAGCTAAAAGTTAACATTATTTACAAGAAACACTATTATCATAAGAGGAGGATATCTCTTTACTAGGTTCAGTAGATTCCACTCCACGCAATCAATAATCCAACAACAGCAATCAAGTAACCGAAATTAAACTTTGCAAGCTCCTTCAAATTTCTGACTTCTCTTCTTCAATCCTACCCTTCTTCTCTTTTTCTCTTGGAGCTGCCAAGTAATCCCGTAGAAACCCAATTGACCAAAACTCCAAAATCTCGGCATCCGTTTTGGTGAATTTTTTAAAATCCAAATTCTAGATTTTTTTTGTTCAATTTGAGGAATTCGAGGTTAGATATCATCTGGGTTGGCTTCAAAATCTCGAATTGCAGGAGAGATTGAACTGGGTCAGTTGCTTGGAAACGGTCCAGTTTGGTGAATTCGATTCAGATTGTAGATTTTTGGTTCGATTTGAGGATTTGGAGATTGGATTTCATCTGGGTTGGCATTGAAATCTTGAATTTCAGGAGAATTTGAATTGGGTCAGGTGGGTTCGTAGCTTCAATACCGTTTTTCCCTCTTTTCTGAGATCATGTTAGCAATTTTAATGTTACTCTTTAGTTCAGCATGTTAGAAAGCGATTGGAGAGTTCAAAATCCATGTGCATGATCTACCATGTTCAAAACCCTGATAGAGATTCGTTTTGTTTTTAGTTTTTTTTTTCAATTTCTAATAGTTTATGAATATGGTAAAACGTACTATATGAATCAAGTTCTTGAGCAATCTGCATTGTGTTTTTTCCTCAATTAGGGTAGTGGGGCTCTTAACTTGTGGAACTTTTATAGCAAATTAAGTTAGTTGGCGATCTGCAAAAGCAAGAGTTTGATCAACTGATTTGTAGTTGGAACTTTTGTTCTATTAGGGTGGTGGGGCAAATTACAACTTCAAGTTAGGTAAAGAATGAGAGCAGCAGCGTTTGTTCGGGCTGCTAGACGGATTCGATTGATCTTTGGACCACAGAGAAGTATCCTGAGTCGGGATGGAAAAGGCATGAGTATATCAGTGGAGAAGGTGGGTTATGATTACTGGTCATCGGCCATGATTGGAAAGTTCGCTTTCCCGTTCTTTGAGTTCTCGAAAGCGCTCTCTGTTGATGCTGCTGTACAAGTTTCTAATGGAGGTTGGTATTCCTTTATGCTTTTCTGAGGTTTTCATCACTTCTTCACTTACGTCGGCAATGTAGCTAAGGCTGAAGTTTAATATGTCATGCGTTTGTGCTTTCTGTGGTACGATTTCGCTGATCTTTTTCTTACATATGAACTAGGCGTGGATAAAGCTGGCCCACTCGTGGAGTATGAACGAAGGATTGTCGCTGGTGAGCTATTGGATGGTGATGTACGTCAGGTACGAGCAACAGATAAGATCCGCTATGTTACAAGGTCATGCAATCTTTTTAATCGGTCAAATAGTCAAAGCTCTCCGTTCCTATGAATCTAGCTCAGTGATTCCTATGCGACATTGTATTTGGTTCTGCAAAGCGGGCTCTTATCTAAGAGTTTTCATCCGCCTACTAATCTTTTCCATCTTCATCTTTCTCATTAGTATTGCAGCTATAGTTTGCACAACATCATGGAAATATACATCATTTATGTTGATCCTTATGAGTTGGCGATAGGCAGCTATCTAATAAATCCCGATACCTTGCAGGTCCGCACCATAAAAGAGCTTCAGAGATTATATGATGAGCTCGTCGAGAACTCTGTGAGATGTGGCTTGGACCGGTATGCCACATCTGAAAAATCTGGAAGGTAAAAAGATTTCTCTGATATTTAAAAATTTCTGTCGGCTGGTCTCTTGTTTTTTCCCCCGCTCTTTGGGTTGAAATGTGTTCTTCCTACAGCTTTGCTTTGCCCTTCTGTTGTTTATTATGTGCTCATCATCTGATGTTGTATTCAGGAGTCGATGGCTATGGTCTCGTTTCATGCCGCAGTTATCATACTCCCCTGTCAAAGGATTGTACCTCTATGGAGGTGTTGGCACCGGCAAGACCATGTTAATGGATTTGTTCTATGAGCAATTGTGAGTTTGAGTAGAAGTTCCTTTCTCATTTTAAAAATTGATATTGTTTTATCTGAAATTCTGATCAGGGGAAAAAAATTGCTGAGGTCATAGTCTTTTTTGTGTCCGAAAGTGTTCTGTTTTGTGACTTGTCTGCTTTTACTTATGGCCGTGACCTTTCCTTTTCCGTATGTTGATGATTTTGGCTTTCCAGGCCTTGCAGTTGGAGGAAGAAGCGAATACATTTTCATGCCTTCATGTTAAATGTCCATAGCCGGTTGCGAGTAAGTGAGATCATTTTAGTTTCTCTGATAGCCATGTATTAGTTTTTCTGTTTTTCTTCTAGGTGCGTATTTAAAATGTACTCATTGCAGATGTGATAATCTATTTCGAAGGCAGTATTCTTTCTCGAATGTGTGACTGACTTGAATCTTTTCAAATTTTTTTATTTTTAAATTTTCTTGTAGAAACACCAGGGGGTGTCAGATCCACTTGAAGTAGTCGCGCTAGAGATATCTGATGAATCAATTTTGTTATGCCTGGATGAATTTATGGTACAGTGCCTGCTGAATGGTACCTAATTAACATCTCTTTCAGATTGCTGGATGCTTCGATGTCACCATTCTGATGATTCTGATGAGATTTGTTTTGGCATTGTTTGACAGGTTACTGATGTAGCTGATGCGTTAATACTCAATCGACTCTTTAGGCACCTATTCGGCAATGGTGTTGTAAGTAATCTCTGCTTTTATACTTTAGACGCAGGTTATACTAAGCCTTGATTTGAAGATGCTAAGCCTTTCTTTGAAGATGCTATATAAAGTCTCATCTGCATCTCTGATGGGCACTAAATTCATAGGTGCTTGTTTCAACTTCAAATCGTGCTCCAGATAACTTGTATGAGGGCGGACTCCAGAGAGATCTATTTTTACCCTTCATTGCCACC
>LIEC01001756.1:0-10060 GCA_001925005.1 Drosera capensis | reverse complement strand
AGAAAGCATTGTCCTAGTTGCCTCTATGAGTGTTCTATTTTTCCTCTCAGCCATACCATTTTGTTGAGGCGTTTTAGATGTTGAGATATTGTGTTTAATTCCATGATCATGCCATAAAAAAAATGACTAATGGATAGGAGGTTATGTTCTAAGCCATTTACATAAGCAACATCTCTAAAGATTAAGGAGCCTGTACCAAGGGTTCCATAACCTTTAGTTGTACCTGCTTTTCCTCCTCCAAATATGACAAGAGATCCTTGTTCCTTTCTATAATCTTTAAGAAAGGATTTGTTCCCTGTCATGTGTTCTGAGCATCCACTGTCCAGATACCAAACACCTCTTTGTCTTTCCTACATTGAAAACATAGAGAGCTGGTCGTCTGTATTATGCCAGCTTGATCAATAAATCTATGGAATACACTCATGGATCAGGACTACCTTTCACGATCTCCTTAAAACTCTAGAGCCAATTGCAGGAGACCTAGCAGCAGAAAAGGAGATCAGAAAATCAACCTTTGACAGTTTTGGAGAAATGCTAAGGAATCTAGCAGCTGGAATCATTGATCAGATGAAGCAAAATAGATTAGTGAATCTTCACAATCAAAGAATCCATACCTCCAACTTCAACAAGTTCAAAGGGCAACAAACCTCTGAATTACGCAAGCTCCAGGATACTATGAAGACCACCAAGCAACAAATTAATGAGCATATACGAATCAATGATATTTAGTTTGGTCTCCTTGAAACCAAACTGCAAGTAGTTTAGAGAAACATCTTCTCTGAACTCAAGGGCATCCGAACTGCCCTCCACCCTAAATGCTAACAAAAAGGGCAGAAACTATCTGAAGTAGAGCAACAGAGGTCTAAGCCTATAGATGAGCAGCAGAGAATTCAGGGGAGAAATCTTCTACTGCAAAGAGGAAGAGTTCCTTTGTCTCTCAGCAAGGAAAGAAGCCTAAGAGGTCTAAGCATCATAAGGAAGAATCCTATAAAGAACGCAGAGGACACTTCAGAAAAGATTTAGAGGAAAGGCATCGAATACATAGTAGAGAAAGTGAAGAAGAATGAAAATACAAGAGCAGCAGAGTCAAAGAGCATCAAAGGTAAAACTCAGATTTGCTCCTTTTTTTAATTATGTTGTTATGAACAAAATAATTAAGTTAAACTTAGTTTCAACAAGATGTACTTAGTTTGTTAGAAAGAAGTATACTTGTTGTATTACATAGGAATATAATATAGTTAGTGAGTTTAGGCTAGAAGTCAAATAGGTAGTTGCAGTCTAGGTCAAATGCTAGTGAGTAGAATGTTATAGATGTATAGGCATCGCGCAGACCACCTCTTGGCTTGACTACACTAGTCACCAAGGGAAGACTGGACTAAGCTCTCGATTATCATTTGATATCGAGTGTCTCAACAAGTATAAATACTATGTCTGTTTATTGCTCTTATTGCATTGATATTTAGAATTGCTCTTAACAATTCATCACAGCCAAAAAGAGATAAAACTCAAAGAGTTACAAATCTCTACTGCATACTACCAATTGTCTTCTGTAAACTACCTGAGTAGTCTGCATAGAATAATAGTTTGAACAAAATTAGTATTCCGCATAAAAAGATAATTAAAGTCTTATATAACCTATTCACCCTCCCCCCCCCCCCCCCCCCCCCCCCTCTAGGTTAAAACTTGAACCTTACACTAAGGTTTATGCTCCATGATGATTTCAACAAATTCCTTCATGGACCTCGGTCAGGATAGACCTAGCTTCGATCGGCCTTAGGTACTTCAGTAGAGGCATGGAGTAGGATCTTCGGAATAGGTCTTAACCTATTATCAAGTACACTAGGGCGATCCATTTACTTCTTATAGCTTCTTTCTGGTCCGTCGGTAGGTTCCCGTGCTCAAGATACTGTCTCAGATCGTCCACCCATGAAGTGAAGACCTCGATGGCTCTAATATGATTGCTATTCTTCTTGGGTGATCTCATCACTTCGATCGGCAACCTGTCTTTGGTTCATTTTCTTAATACCAATGGAAGATTTCTTAGGAAATCTACTATGCTATTCTCCCCCTCAGGGATTTGTCGAATCTGTAGATCGAAAAATGCCTTGAAGAGTATTTGAGCATGAGATACCTATCCTTACAACTCGGATCCAACCTCGTACTTGCCTCCAACCTTTTCCATAATTAATCTTGAGTCCGAATAGATCTCCATACGATCGATGTTGAGATTCTTTGCTAAGCTAAGAGCTGAGATAAGTGCTTCATATTCAACTATGTTGTTCGCGGCCTCGAACTGTAGTGTGATCGAGAAAGGGAGGTTCCATTCGATCCAGAGATTAGAAGTACCCCTACTCCCTATCCCTTCTTAAAAGAAGAACCATCAATATAGGTCTTCCATGTTATCGGGCCGATCTCATTTTCGTTCGATTCTTACTTGTTTGACATGATCTGGGCCGAACTAGCACTCAGCTAGGAAGTTCGTAGGAGCTTGAGCTATTATGGCAGCTCTTGGATCATACGTGATCCCATATTCACTTATTTGCATATCCTATTTCATCAAATGTTTGGATATTTCAGGCTTGTGGAAGACTTGTTGTAGAGATAGGCCCGTCACCATAACGATCGGATGAGCTTGGAGGTAGGGTCTCAACTTTCTCGTTGCATTGACAAGTGCTAGGATCACCTTCTCTAACTTGGGCTATTGAAGCTCAGGAAAATGCAATACCTTACTGATATAGTTGAGTGGTCGTTGGTCCCCTTATTCTATCCTTAAAAGAATAGTGGATACGACCTCTTTAGCGTCCGTAAGGTGGAGGTAGAAGTGCTCCCCTTATTGAGGTCGAGTGATGAGTGGGATCTCTAGAAGATACTCCTTGAGCTGGATGAAGGCGGTCTGACATGTTTGATCCCATTCTATCTTCGACTCGGCTCCCCTTAATATCTTGAAGAATGGGAGCTCCCGTTCCTCTCCTTTTGAGAGGAATTGACCAAGTGCAGCAATACACCCAGTTAGCCTTTGGACGTCTCATCTTGTCTTGAGCGATTCAATCTTGAGGATTGTTTCGACCTAGGTCGGAGATATGCTTCAATATCTCGGTGTATGACGAGATAGCCCATGAATTTTTTAGATGCCATACCAAAGATGTATTTGGATGGATTGAGCCACACCTTGTACTTTCTTAAGAGGTCTAACCTCCTGCTCAGGTCAAACACATGAAGGTCAACCTCCTTAGACTTTGTCAACATGTCATCCACATTGAAGACCTTGCCTACTAGACGTTGGTAGATCGTGCCAGCATTCTTGAGTCCGAACGGCATCATCTCATAGGAGTCCCACAGTCGGTTACGAAGGATGTTTTCTCATGATCTTCCGGAGCCATAAATATTTGATTGTTCCCAGAGAAAGCACCCATGAATGACAAGAGCTTGTCACCGGATGTTGCATTAACTAGTTGGTCTATCCTCGGGAGGAGATGGAAATCCTTCGGACATGCCTTGTTTAGTTCAGTGAAGTCAACATACATCCGTCATTTGTCATTCGCTTTCTTCACCATGACCATATTAGCCAGCCAGTCTGGGTATTTTATTTCACGGATGAAGCCGGTTGAGAGAGCTTAATGATCTCTTTTATAATAGCTCGATTTTGCTCTTTCGTGAAGTGCCTTCTTTCTGCTTCATTGGTTGGGCATTCTTATCTACTGCCAACCGATGCATGATCATGTTCGGATCGATGCCCAGCATGTCCGAGGGTGATCAAGCAAAGATGTCTGAGTTAGAGCAAAGAATCTTGTTCAAATCTGATTTGGCAAGATGGGTCAATTGAGTAGCGATCTTCACACACTTGGCTCGATCTTCCAGGTTTAGGGGAGTTTTATCTAAGTCTTTGATCGATTAGAGTTGAGGCTTGATCAACCTCAGTTCGAGGTGTAATTAGTGGGTTTCTTATCCTTTCATGTACGGGTATTGCTTCAAGGTGGCGGTATAGCATGCCTTCGAGGCCTTTTGGCTGTCTTTGATCGTGCCTTCTCCTTTTGGTTTAGGAAACATAATCATCAAATAATACATAGCGATAATCATTTGGAGGTTCACTATGGATAGTCGACCGAGAACCCTATGTAGGCAGAGGGAAGGTCTACAACCAAGAAGTCTGCCTTTCATGTCCATGTACTACATATAGTTTCATCTCCTACAGTTAGTGATAGGGAGATATACCCCTTTAGATATATGGCCTCTCCTGCGAATCCGATCAAGGGAATACGGAATGGCTTGAGATCCTTCTCGATCATTTCCATCCTCTTTATAGTAGAGAGGTAGAGTTTGTTGACAAATGACCATTATCGACCAACATCTTTTTGATACCGTACTCCTCGATGTGGAGGGTAACGACAAGGGCATCATCATGGGAGAACTGTATTCCCAGATCGTCCTCGGTTTCAAATTGGACAACAGGGTCAGTCTGTATCTTCTTTCCTTCATCTGTAGTGGAGTCATCTCGAGGGTCTCGGCTCCTACAGGGGGTCTTTAGACCCTTTTCAGATCACATTAATACGAGGACGTTGTGGAGGTCGATCTGGCTCCCTTAGTTCTACGGGTGACCTTGGTCGTTTCTTTCTTTTTTCAGACAGATCACTAACCTCATGTCCGAGATCCACTTGGAATTTAGTGAGATGCCCTTTTCGGATCAATTCCTCTATGGCGTCTTTTAGGTGACGGCATTCCTTCATATCATGACCATGGTCTTTGGGATATTGGCAATACCGAGTCTTATCTTTTGGAGCACAAAGGAAGCATTGTTTCTTTAGGTTCTTGATCAAGAGGTTTTCTTGTCGTGTGGCCATGAGTAATAGAAACTCTATTTATACTGGTTCAGACACTCGTCATCAAATGATAATCGAGAGTTTAGTCCAGCCTTCCCTTAGTTGACCAGTGTAGTCAAGCCAAGAGGTGAGTATCACTATCTTCTTGTTTATACCTTACAAGAAAACTTCTTTTTACAAGCTATCTAACTTGTACAAAATATGAAGGACTCAGATCCTTTGCACATATCCAATTTGTTGGACTCTGCTGCAAGATGTGTTCTTCTCTAGACTAGTGACACTTCTTTCACTCTGATCTTTACGAATTAGCTCTCTTAAGTAATCGTTCAACTTTTGATTGCTTTCCACGCTTGCCTTTCAATCACATTCAATAGCCTTACTTCAATAAGCCTCAACGATTCCCTTTTATAGGCTCAAGGAATGAACCCACCAATATGGTACTGTTTCTGATGTGACACCTTGCCACTCGTGTCCTCCACCATCTTATTTCTGATGATGGCAGTCCACTACTTCAGAATTAATGTTGTTGCTATTTGTACCTCAAATCTTCGTTTGAATGACTACAGACCTTTGACCCCACCCTAGTAACCATCTGCTGCACTCCAGTCTACTACAACTTCTAGTCTACATCCAGTATTGTAAGACCTACTCTGTACTCTGCAGCCCTAGTCGTCACCAAGTCCCTGCTGCAACCTCCAGTGTTCGCTCAGATCTGATGTACATTATGCTTTGCTATGTTGGTCCTCATTTGCAAGCTCAATCCCAGATACTGAAGCCTTTGATGGTCTTTTGTTGCTCATTAATGCCTTAGCTGCTTATCCAAAAATGTCTGTAGTATTTTGTATCTGATGGCTTAAACAATATCCATCATTTGTAGTCGTCTACTCCTCAACATCCATCATCGACTGCAACTATCCATTTGTTATCTAGCCTAAGCATACTGGCTACATTATGACTAATACATCTCAGTTTTGTTCCATCAATTTCTATACAATTAGAGGGATTGCATATTTCTATCACAGATTGTTTGTGACTTTCGCCTTTTCTATGAAATCAAGTACTTCATTGTCATAGATTCTACTTGTTCGTTCGCAGAAGTACTTGAGCCTGGCTTCTTGAATCATATCAACTACCTCCTTCACTTCATCATATTCATCTCGGAAAGTATTGAAATCGAACACAACACCAGTTTGGAGTTCGACTTTGCTAGATGGGCTTGATTGCTCATCAGATTTAGTGTTCTTCTTTGATATGTTTGAAGGAGTGTTGGCCATGTTCGAAGAGTTATTTTTATGACAGTCCTGAGTTTTTGAAAGAGAATTTGAAAGAATTAAGAGTTTGGATTTTTCAGTGTTTTATGCAGTAGAGGGCTTTGAGATTAGAGAGAGAATGAGATCGTTTTAGAGAGAGAGAGAGTATATGAGTGTGTAAAGTGATTTTCATTTGAAAAATTTCTCTTTTTATAGTCTTCAAAAATATTACCGTTGCTAGAAGTTTCTAACCGTTATGCAGTATAAGTCAATTATTTTGACCGTTGCGTAATTTAAGGAAAAACCATTTTGTAAAGTTAATATTCTTTCCAAAAATAAATGCCGTAGAGCAATATTAATTCTAGTTTTCTTTCACATGTGTAGCAAGCAGTAGAGGAATAATGCTTGTCTGCATAATATAATGCCAGTCTGTATTCTACATGTGGAGTAGAGGAGTAAAGCATTTTGGCCAGTTTTATTGTTTCATATCAAGTAGCTATCACTATACATTGGCTCCAGGACTGCAGAGGGTATATTTGGTGTCATTTGAGCGAGCCCAAATACAGATGGTGGAGTTAAGACGAAGTGTTGAATATCTCGAGATGGAGTTACTTGTTGTTCCTCTGGTGCAACTAGATTGAAGTCGTCTGCATTATTTGTCTCGGCTGCAGGGATAGTGAACTCTTCTGCATTTGTGAGGACTTCTATGGATGTGACCTCAGCTGTTGGTGAGTCTTCTTCATTATCAGGGAGTTCTTCTGTGTGTTGTTGAGTGGTTTATCCTTCATCTACAGCATCATCATGTGCCTCTTCTGCTGCAAAAGCAATGATTAGTGATATTTCTACAACAGATTCATCAGTTGAGTGCTCAGCATGACCTTCATCTGCAGTTGGTGGTGCTACTTCTGTTGTTTTTTCTGTTGGAGGAATATTTCTTTTAGCTGCAGACATCTCTTCTGTAACTTCTCCTGCTGTAGGAGTTTCCTCTGCTGCAGGAGGTTCTTCTGCTACAGGAGTTTCTTCTGTTGACTTATTTTGATTAGTATCCACTTGTACTCCTTCAGTAGCCACTTGGTCAATGATGTCATCTTCATCATCATGAAGGTCTGGTTGTGGCTTATCACCTCCATCACTTGATGGTTGATGTTCTCCCAGATCAGGTCTAGAGAGATATTCATATCCCTCCTTAGTAGCAGCTTTGACATGTTTTTCCAAGATCCTTTTGAGCTCTGCTTCAATTTCTGGTGTGTTGATAAACTCAATATGTTTAAGGAGGACGTGTCTGAGTCTTTTCGTTTTCAATGTGGAATCCTTGTATTCAAGAGCTCCATTGATCAGGAAGTGAGGTTCCTTGGGTCTTGTTGACCTGCTTATTTCCTTCTTTTGAAGTTCAACCAGTTGATGAATCTCCCCTTCTTTCATTCACGTTATGTCACCAATCAATGTCTGGGATTGGTATGGATTGATCTGGTACAGTGTTTTGGATCCTTGGGGAATCAACTTTGGTCTTGTTGATCTTGTTGTTCTTCTTAAAGTGGTTGTCCTTGCTGGTGCTTTTGAGGTTGGTGTTGGAGTTGATGTTGGTCTTGGTGTTGGTCTCTTGATGGGTAGATTATGCTGTGACACGAACTCCTGAATCAATTTGTCGCTTTGGGCCTTCTTCTTCATCTTCGCTTGTGTCCTTTCTACAAGGAGTTGAGTGTCTCTGACTTTCTACTGCAGTAGACTTGCCTCGACTGCCTTGACCATCTGCATCACGGATTCAATGATCTTCCAAGGAGAAGGCTTTTCTTGAGTTGTGGATATTGTCGTTGTCCATGCGGTAGTTGTAGTGGTTGGTAAATCATCTGCAACTATGGAAGTTTCCATTCCACTACTTAAGAATGGAACAATTGTCGTTGTTGTTGTTGGCTCTACTGCAAGAGGTCTAATTGAGAGAGTGGGTGCAGCAGATATAACTGAGGTTGGTTCCTTCTGCAGGGCTGATACCTTGGCCACTATTTCCCTTATTTCGTCGTGGGTATAGCCTTCTACAGCGACCCTTTGTCTAAACTCAGCTCGAGGACCTTCTCTTATCTCCTGAAAGCTTACTTGGGCTTCCAAGATCAAGTTCTTTAGATCTTCATCTGCTCCTTCCTTCAGGAATTGACTTGTCATATTTGCATCATGAAGAGCGGCAATTTCTGGTACTTTTGGTGGAATTCTTGAGGAAGATGGCTCAGTTATTTGCCTAGTCTACACAATTGCAGACAGATCAAGAGCTTCCTCAGTCTACACGATTACAGACTGTGTTTCCTCTTCCTCCATAGTGATTGGTTTTACAGCAGCATTGTCGGATTCGGTTTCTTCGTTGAAGGTGTCCACAATGATTTTCCTCTTTGTTACTCTTGGTTTCTTTAATTTTTGTTAAGCTGGCATCTTCTTGATCTGTTTCTTTGCAAGCCGTGTCTGTACTGCAGTAGTCTGCACTACTACAGTGGTCTGTTTGGCCTTCCTTCTAGTCTGCACTTACGCAGACTTCTATGGCTGGTCTGCAGTAGGCTTCTTTGTGAGTCCTGTGGGCACTTTGCCTATCTTCTTGACATTGATTTGCTTGGATTGGTTCAATGGCCTTCCTTCTTTTATGGAAAGCTTCAACTTTTGTTTGAGAATGATGCTAATTATCCTTCTGAATAGCGGTAATCTGGCTTTTACTGATCTGGCAAGTTGATACATGAGTAAACTGGCCTAGTTGACTTGTGTTTTTGTAAGTATTTCACACATGATCTCCTGCTGATCAGTGGTTATTTGATCCTTGCTGAATTCTCTGGAGAGAATGGCCTTCTTCACAATATCAGTAAGTAACCTGTTCTCTTTTGATAAGAATCTCTTCATTGTTCTTATCCCCTCATTCTATCTTTCTTGGTTGAGCATTTCTTTCCTTCCCAGTTTGACAACGTCTGGTGGAATGATCCTTGAATCTTCATTTGGAAGATTGAAGTATTAAGCAAGGTCGTCGAATTCACCTGGATTGAGATTCCTCTTACAGTAGAGGTGTAAGAAATTAGCTACAGATTGTCTGCAACTTGTCCCTTTTTGATGAAGTCCAGAACTTCATCATCATATATGCTTCTTGTACATTCACACAGAGACTTGAGTCCAGCCTCTTCGATCAAGTCAGCTATGTATCTTACCTCTTCTTGCTCGTCACGAATTGAATTAAAATCAAACACTACACCAATTTGAAGCTCAATTCTTTTTATCGGACTCCTCTGAGATTCTGAGGATTTATGACTTTTCTTTGAAGAACTTGATGTTGTGTTGGCCATTTTCAAAATAATTTGAAAGAATTACGGTGTTTTAGAAATCGAATTTGAAGTATTTTTCAAGAAGTTAGGGTTTGGATTTCGTACAGTAGAGCGCTCAGGAGTTTACAGAGAGAGAGAGAGAGAGAGAGAGAGAGTTTGGCGTTTATTAGAGAGAGAGAGAGAGTGAGTGAGTGATTAGAGAGAAAAGTGATTTTCTAATTGAAAATCTACAGTTTTTATACTCGTTTGGGAAATATGATCATTGTGAGTGCTTTTTCTAGCCGTTATGCTAGACAGTTTTTATGCTTTTTGTGATGCTAGACAGTCATCATTTAACCTTTATGCGTTATTTTAGGAAAGTAGTTATTTAATGTTTAAAAACGGATTTAGTTTCCTAAAATGGATGTAGTAGAGCAATATGCACTCAACTTATTGACAAAGTAGTAGAGCCACAGAGCAGTAGAGCAGTATTGCGAGTCTGCAATTTTCATAAATTATGCTAGTCTGCTTTCTACACATGTGGTAGAGTAGTTGAGCATTTTGGTCAGTTTTATTGTTTTAAATCAAGTATACCCAATTCTCCACGAAATTGAATAAACTTATTTTATCAAGAGGTTTTGTAAAAATGTCTGTAACGTGTTTTTCTGTTGGAATGTATTCTAATTTAATATGACCTTTCTGCACATGATCCCTGATAAAATGATAT
>LIEC01001746.1:0-70679 GCA_001925005.1 Drosera capensis | reverse complement strand
GGGGAAATAGTGTTGGATTGATGAAATTGGGAACTTTTATCATTAACATTTGAGCCATATTTGATTGGTATGACATTACAAATTACTTGTATGTCAAATGGTGGAATTAGGCTATGGGGGATAATCTTTTTGCTCAAGCTTTAGTCTTTAACTTGCCATTGGGTCCAGTAATAATTTCTCCTTTCTCGGGTAATCATGTGCAACTTCAACTTTTTCAATCGTAACTCGGGTTTCCAGATTATTTTTTTCGATAAAATGTGGTTGCCATGAAAGTTAGTCATTACTATCATGCTCGGATTATTCCAGAGTAAATCAATCACCTTGGCGACCAAATTAATCAAGTTTGAGATATGATGACTCGTAATTCCCATGGAAAATGTTTCAGAAGAGAAGGCATTGTCGAGCCAACTATCCCCTTTAAAGAAAATAATCATTTGTAGTACTTCTGAAAATGGACTTTGATTATTTCCGAACTGTTGTTTAGTTTTCAAGGTGTATCTGGTCATTGAGATTGAGTGTATGTATCTGGTCATTGAGATTGAGATACACTGAAGAATATACGCCTAAACAGATCTATCAGTATCTGTGAGAAGTAACCTCTTAATGAGATGCTTCGTATACCAGTAGACTGGACATATGTGAATATGACGTCATTCGTTGAATTACTGGGAAGAGTCATAAGGAAGTATGGGGGACATTGCATGTGTGAAGCATTTTCTGTTGCTTTAGGGAGGTAGGCTGTCTTAGAAAGTGATTCTAGGATGCTGCCAGTGAAACAGATGCCTCAACCAAACCTACCAAAGCCCCGACATGTCTTATGGTAGCTTGCCCTTGCTCCGCTCTCTGCTGGATGTATTAAGACCTTGTGTGTATGACCTTTCTAGAGCTATGCAACCCTTCATATATACCTCATATTTTGTGTACTTTACGTATATGGACTCATGTTATATGATAGAGTTACATGTTGATAGTCAGGCAAGATTCCATAAGATCCTTTTTCACTTGTACCAAGAATCTCTTCCTGCCAATTTTTTTTAGTGTCTTCTTTTTGCAGTGTATTAATCACTAGTGTCGGTTCACGTGATATAACTATATATATTGCTCTTTACATTTCTCCTTCATGCCATAAGATGCTTTTTCACTTGTACCAAGAATCCCTTTGCGCCAAGTTTTTAAGTGTCATCTTTTTCCAAGTGTATGAATCACTAGCGTCGGTTCACGTGATATAGCTATATATATTGCTTATTTACATTTCTCCTTCCCTCTATGTTCTTCTGTTCCTGTTGCCTCTTGCATAATGGCAGGGTTACTGTTTAAATGTTTGTCAATTGATATAATGACAGATGCTTATCCGGCAGCAGATGTTGATGGTTCTCTGCCTTGAATGACTTAAATCACACAATGTAATCTAAAGGTCTTTTCAAAATAGCTGGCTGGAATTCCTAGATAACAACACTAGCTGCCATAGCTGGCTGCTCTAGTTGAAGCAGTAATCTCAGAATAGCAGCTTTTAGATGGGAAATTGTGTGAAGGCCATACTGCAAAAATTAGCAGTATCAAATACAAGATCCCTCGTCGTGTTGCCGAATAGCTATGTGGTAATGATATTGGTAGTCTAAAATTATGAGTATTACCCTCCTTTAATGATTCTACTGGTACTTTTGTTTCACAGGAGAATGCAGATGGGGGTGTTGATGTTGGATCCGTGGATGGTAGCCCGACTGTTGAAGAAAAAGTGGATGGATTGTCTGCTTCACCCATTCTTACGTCACTGCAGCAGTACAAAGAGTCTATTAGAAACAATGACGACTCCATAATTGCTGAAATAGAAACATTCTTTTTATCCATCGAATCGGAGAAATATACTCTTGAAAAGAAGGTGGTGTCGCTATCTGAAGAATTGTTGGTGGCAAAGGATCGAATCCTCAGAATAAGTGCAGATTTTGACAACTTCCGGAAGAGAACGGACAAGGAGCGGCTCTCATTGGTGTCAAATGCACAGGGAGAAGTTATAGAGAATTTGTTGCCTGTATTGGATAACTTTGAGAGAGCTAAAGCACAGATCAAGCTGGAGACAGAGGGAGAGGAGAAAATCAATAACAGTTACCAGAGCATATATAAACAGTTCACTGAGATTTTGACAGCTATTGGCGTGATCCCTGTGGAGACGATAGGAAAGCCTTTCGACCCCCTGGTAAGTGGCAAATCTTAACTGAGTTTTTATCAACCCAAACTTGTATAAATTATTTTCTTTTCTTGAAGTGGTTCATCTTGCATTTCATTGGTTTACTCTTCTTTTTCCATTTGTTGACCAGTAGATAAATCAGGTGAACATAGGTGGATGAATCTTATTTACTGTGCTCATGCCCGCACATGCTGCCTGCTTTTCCTACCTGGACTAATAGAGTAAACTGCAACAAAAATGATGCAGAAGATACACAAAGAAAACATTAGGTCGAAAAATTAGACACGGAGGGACAGAGATGAAGAACCAAGAGGATAATTAATGGACACATGTAATGCTTGGGAGTGAGTGACTTTGGTAGTATCCAAGATGATTATTGACTTCTTCACTTGCTGAATCCTTGTGCGTATCCTAGGCAAGACTGGTTGGCCGCCTGCTTGTTGAAATAGTCTTCTCTTTTTAACAAATATGAAACGATAATAGGCCGAACTGTAAGAATGATTTAGAAAGAATGCTCTGTACTTGCTGTGGTGATTTGCTCAACAGTCACAGTGATTGTCCTGTTTGATCCTTGGCTCAATGCAGGTGGCTGGCCAAGTTGGCTCGACCTTGACTGGAGTAATTGACAAATTGTCTCAATTACTCAGTCAAGCATTTTCAGGTTTTAGGAGTACCTGGAAACGGTTCTAAGTCAAACCAGGTTTGAGCCAACTTGGTGAGTTCCGAAGAGCAAGAATTCATGTGCGTCTTTGTATGCTAGCTTTAGAGTTTCAGATGACCAATTGCATCATAGATTTGTGATGTTCACGTTACTTGTCCAATTACTGATCCCTATATCTTAACCTCTATGTTTCATTGGTTTTTTTGTTTTGCCGTCACTTCTAATTACTTAGTTAGTTATGCTGGATAGAAAGGCCAAACTCCTAGATGATAATGGTTATTGAGCGACATTGATACTTGTATTTGGTTGAATGCAAATAATTTTTTACCTCTTATGTTTCTGATGCTTGCCTCATTGTCTTTGAGACTAATATTTCAAAACAACTTCTTCGCAAAGCTGCATGAAGCTATCATGCGGGAGGACTCAACCGAGTTCGTGGAAGGTGTCATAATTGAGGAGTATCGCAAAGGGTTCAAACTTGCTGACAGATTGCTCCGTCCAGCCATGGTGAAGGTATCTGCAGGCCCAGGACCTTTGAGTCCTGAAGTGTCAGAAACATCAGTGGGAGCTGATGATGGTACGGAAGATACTCCTGAAAATGCTACTGAGGATGACTTCGAGGAGCAGGCAGCACCATGAAACCGAGTTTTGTAGATATAGATTGCTTAGTGCCCGAGGGGCGATGTTCACATCTTAGGCAGAACGAACTATGACTATGAGGAAATTCGATATTTGTATTGCTTGCGGTGTGTGATTTTGTATCCGGCCGGCTCTCTTCGGACACCCTCTCCCCTTGTGCTTCCGTCTGTTTTGTTTAGATTCTTGAAGTAGCTTATTTATAAAGAAGGTAAGAAAATAGCATATCAACCGATAGAGATAAGCTATGAGTATGCTGTCGAAAGCGCTCTTCCTACACTGCTTTGTTCAAAAACGTAAGAAAAGAACTGGAACATGTTCACTAATTTGTAAATGTTCACGGAGAGGCTAGTGTTATTGCCTATGCACAGAAGATTATCGCCTACTACGCTTGTATCTTGGTCGTCCGTCCTTTTTTCTTTTTTTTTTTCCCGTCAGACCAACTTGGAACATTTTGTGTAGTTACATAAAAAAACTCCTAACCGTTGATGTAAATGACTCCCTCTTGCTTATAAGAAATACTCATTTGTCTTATTTAAATTATAATAGTTTGATTCGATATGATAATTTATGTGCGTATTAAATTAATAATGAATAATAATTTTGTCATTATGATTGTGTGACATAAAGGAGTGTAAAAAAAATGATGATGATTGAGTTAGTGTGATATAAATTAAAGATATTTTAGTATTTTTGTGTGAAAAAATTATTAAATATGAAAATATTATAATTTGAATGAGATATTCAAACAAGAAAAATGTTACTATTTGAATGAAACGATAAAAATATAAAGTATATCATTTTTCTACTTACCTTGTTGCATACAGACAATGTTTCATTGTTTCGCATACGTTGAACTCTTTTCTCAATTATTATAGTCCACATGAAACGGTGGCATATATTTTTAACGAGGGAGTAATTAACATCGGTGGTTGTCAATCGACCCCATATTATAAGAAAAATAAAAATATTGTACTTTTTTCATATCATGATATAGATAATTATTTGATCTGATATACGAATTTATGTGTATATTGAAGTTTTATGAAATTTAATGAAAAAAGAATACTTTGTGAATGATAATAGAATTTACTATACTATTAGTACTAGAATACCGTCGTGTGCATTGCCCGAAATGGATAAAGATAATATAAAAAATTAGTATTAAACAAACATATAGATAAAGGCATAACGTGATCGTGATAAAAAAAAGTTATTGTTTTATTATACTAAAAGATGATTTTATATATAAAACTATTAGGATTTCATATGATTATCTTTTTATGAAAAAATTTGTATGTACAATTATTATATAATTTTTATTTGATCAAAATATTTTACGTTATATTTGAGATATTAAAGTTTATATTCAGTTTAGATTAGTTGAAATTATTATCGTATTTTAATTGGTTAAGATATATGTTATAGATTAGATTAGATTTTATTTAATTGGTTAATTTTTTAAAATGACATTTTTTAAAACGGTAATAATACCCTGTCATAACGTTTATCGTTTACTAAAAAGCGATTGGATAATACAATACTTCTTTCGTCCCAAAAAAAATTACAACACTTATTAAATTGAGATATCCTAAATAAATTACAACATTACCCTATTTAGAAATGTTTTTCCTACAAAAATATCAAAATATCTATATTATTTATTTTATATCACATCAATTCATCTTATTATTTTTTCTCCTTTTTTTTCTTGTTATCACTTCTCCCACTAACATAACTTTGTAGATAAATTAATTTTTGCAATAAAAAAACACCATACATATTCATTTGGTTGTAATTATCGTGTTAAATCAAATAATTTTAAATTTTTGGGACGGATTATGAAAGAAAAAATTGAAATATATTATATAAGATGATAATTATTTTATTATTTTTAGATAAAAATGTTACGTTGTTTATATTCTATTATGTTTTAAATAAATAAATATTATTTATATCTTGGGATAAATGGAGATTAACTTTGGTCCGTTTGGAGGATCACCCCACCGTATATGATAAGCGACTCAGCCTAACTTCTCGGAAGAGGTGAGGAGATCAAAACCTGGTTAACCGAGATACTTTATAGTGGTAAGTCCGTCAGCAAAAGTTGAGTTAAAGGTTCTAGATTTACGGACTATTCGATTGAATAAGGAAAATCATTTTGAATTTTTTTTTTAAAAAATAATAAAAAATAACTTTGGTGCGTTTAGTATCATCTGCATGGCTGTTTGTAGCTAACGCATCAGGAATCCATCGAAGTGCACTTTTTAGCTGGACCAATACGATTCCAAACCCCTTACACAAACTCCTCCTCTTCATATCCGTTATCCGAAAAGAAACAACGGACACACCCAAAACATCAATTATTCGATTTGAAACGACTCCTCAAATCCCAGCTCGGCTTTGTCTCTCCACATCCTCCTCCTAGGGTTTCATCAATTTCCCCCAATTGGACTCAACTGAATCCCATTCAAATTCGATTTGGATTTAATTTGATTCGAGTTTTTTGATATTGCAATGATGAGTAAGAGGGAGGAGGAGAGGCACGAGAAGATCATCAGAGGGCTTATGAAGCTCCCGCCGAATCGTCGCTGCATCAACTGTAACAGTCTCGTATGTTTGGATTTCTTCTGTTTTTTTTTTGTTGGGGGGAGATTTCAGTTAGGGTTACGATGTGAGGTTGATTGATGCATTGTCGATTTGTTTTTCTGATGTGAAAATGGGTTTGGCGAATATGTGTCTCCCAAAATGCAAGAATGGAGCCATGAAATGAACTTAAAACATTCAAAAACACATGAAGAACACAGAAGTAAGCTTGGGCGTGTTTAGTTTAATTCAATGGGTGAGATTATAATGTGGTGGGGTGTTTTTTGGGATGAGATTGAATGTGTGAGTGATGAAAATATTTGGACGAAGCCTACTACTATAAAGTTGTCCCAAATCCTTAAACACATTCAACACAGCGTTTTAATCGTGACTGTTGATTTTAAATAGACACACTTAGATTTTGGTGTGCCTTTTTTCTAGTCATGGTGTTGGGCAAGCTTTTCAAATGGTAAGAGATGTGACTGTATTAGTGATGGAAATATTTAGATGAGTGGATTTGGGGGTTTTGTGTGGTGAAAAATGGTTTATAGAAAGTAATTTGTTGTTGCCATTTGAGGTCGAGTGAAGTGCAAAAGTCATGTCATAGTTACCGTACACTCTGGGAACCCTCATGTACTACGAATTGGGTACAACGTACTGAAGTGCGATACTTTACAAGTCCTTAAAATTCATGCCATAAGTAACGCTTCGCATACCAGGTCTAGTGTATCGCAAAGTGTATCTAGTAAGATTTTGTCTCATTGGTCTAAGATTGGAAGTTCGGTTTCCCGTATTCAAGATCTCAAGTTCAAGTCTTGCGAAAAAAGAGGAGTTGGGAGAGGTTCCTTTCCCTTACGGGTCCTTTACGGAACGAATCTGAAAATGGATGCTTTAGGTTAGAAACAAAACCTAGAATGCAGTTGTTCCTATGCTTCTCATTGTTTACTAGGGCGGGGATTGTTTTCTTATGTAGCTGGAGTGACAAAAGCAACTTGTAAGCATTGCAAGTCAATGAGGGTAGAACCAGGTAGTCTGACTGCATTTCTTGTGACCTATGACTGAGCTGAGTATGCGTGTGTGTTGCATCATACAATCATGAAGGCCAGATGGTACGATTTCATTAAATTGGAAAAGAAATAGTAAATTCCACATTTTATGTTCTGGACCTTACGGGTAGGGCATGGTAGTGTGCTGGTCTAAACTGCTATCTTCAAATTTGCTGAGGAGATAACTCAGACTGCTGTTCCAGTTGGTTTCCCATGTCTCACATTTATATTGGAAGCGGAAAAAAGTTGTCAAGATGCTCTTAGCTGTGAAATGATCAATATGGTAAAATACAACTAAAATACATATAAGAGTGAAGGGATGGACGTTGTAGTGCAATCAAAACACTTCCTAATAATAAGTTCAAATGTGTTTGAGAAGATGTTAAGCTTGAGTTTGCTGGGAGACTTGGAAGAGTCCAATAGTTTTGAACGAATTCATGCAATGCAACTTGAGCGCTAAGGGACAGGTACACAGTTGTGGTCATTCACATGTCTTTAATGTCTCGGACAAACTAAGGGGATGTCAGAGGATGATGTTGGGATAGGTGTGTGGTTACATTTGGATGGTGCTATGGGTTAGTGGTCTTACTCGATGATACTTAGGGTGGGTTAATTTTTTACTTCAAACAAGAGAGGTATGCTTCTGAAGGCTTGGTCTCTTAACAAAATGGACACCATCAGATCTTTTGACGAGATGGAAGCGGATAAAAATTAATAATGGGACACCGTGTATGCTCTTAACTATCAGTTCTGGCTTCTGTTAGTTTCTTCTGTCATGTATTTTTCATGCGAACTATCAGCGTTTGTTGCTCAGAGAAGCAGAACCATTTGATGAAGTAGCGCACATTTTCCCACACGTTTACTAATTCTCTTTGTTGTTATTGCTTGATTTCTGATGAATCATGGATCTCTTCCTACATTTTTCCTTGAGTATCTATTGCATGCTTGTTTTGCAGGGACCTCAATATGTTTGTATCAACTTTTGGACGTTTGTTTGTATGACATGCAGCGGGATACAGTAAGTTGCTTATGTTTAATTAGTATTGTAGTTATTTTTTCCTGAAATCTTCTCCAGGCATATGTTGCATGCGCTCTTATGAAATATTGTCTTCTCAATTGGTAGTAGATAGAAATTTTTCTTTATATGTAACTTAAATATTTTCCAGCATACATGGTGTTAGCTTTCCTTTTGAACTTGTTACAGATTACTCTTAGGTTTTTGTTTATCATCCATGTGTTGACTAAGCGATGTGAGAATTCCTCGCCCATAATTCATTTGTAATGCTGGTGAGCGCTGGCTGTTATCAGCCATTTGCCGCATCAAGCGAATGGCCTTTTTGCCTGGTTATATCATTTTGTCAGCCAAGTTTTGGCTTGGTGATATAGATTGCCCTTGCCCATGTTTCACTTCTTTCACTGTTTAATTTGCCTTGTCATCGTTTTATATGTTGCCTTGCTTTAACATTTAAAATTTAAAATTGACAGAAATCCAAGCATCATTATCTATGTCACAAATTATCTTTTCCCCTCTCTCTCTTGTAAATTTCCATTTGTGCATATCTTTATTTGTCATTTCATTTTCTTTACTTTGTGAATCTTAATGCTCTGCAGCCGTGAGTTTACACATCGTGTGAAGTCTGTGTCCATGTCCAAGTTTACTTCTGATGAAGTTGAAGCTCTTCAAAACGGTGGTAATCAGGTATTATGTGCTCTCTTCCATTTCCCCTCCTGTGGTTGAGGGAAGTCAACTGCTAGGTCAATAGGTCAGCGCATATTGTTGTGTTTCTTTATTGTAAGAAACTGTATGCTTTCAGCGTGCAAGGGAAATGTATTTGAAGGACTGGGACATGCAAAGACAAAGGCTTCCTAATAGCAGGTGATTGCTATATATTGATTTGTACGATCTAGTAATCAAACCCATCGCCGTGCTAAAAGTCTTGTTCTGTTTATATTCCAGTGATGCTGAAAGGGTGCGTGAATTCATTAAGACTGTATATGTGCACAAGAAGTTTGCTGGAGGGAAAAATTCAGAGAAGCCTCCCAGCGGTTTGCAGGCATTCACTCTCTACCAATGACTTATATTTTGGATAAACCTTTATCTACAAGAATTTTTTTGTTCAAGAACCGGGACTTTTCTTTTAAGTTGCTTTGACATTGGGTTTTGCGCAGAGCCTTGACATAAGCGTCGAAAAGGAGACTCGGCGAGCCAGTTCATATCATTCCTTTTCTCAGAGTCCTCCATACGATTTTCAATATGAAGATCGGCAAAATAGAAAGCATGGTGCTGCTCTTACTAGAAAGCCTGGTTCAGATCGTGGGATTTATGATCGGAAGGTCTCCAGTTTTGTTTATAGTCCAGGTGGTTCCAGCGAGCAATTTGCAAATGAAGGATCAGGATCTCGTGCTTCTGACTTCTCCTTATCCAGTGGAGGTGACCAATTCAGGTCCAGCCCCCAGTCACCCAATTTTCAGAAGGATTCTGGATACAACAGCCCCACTATAGATCCTACAAGTGGAAGAGTCCTGGCTGCACATGTTAAGAAAGATACTTGTGCAGTCCCCCACCCACAGGTGAACCCACTTTCTTGTGTATCTGATGATTTAGGATGTAGAATTGTGTTTCTTCTGAAATCTGATAGGTGTTGGAATGGAATGCCTTTTAGAATGCAAAAATTTAAGGAAACGAAGACATTGACATTATGTCATTCTTTTATTTTGAGCTACCATCTTTTAGAAATTAACTTTAGCACTATAAGGTCTCTATCTTCCTCCTCTTCTGCCATGCTTTACCCATAGTATAACTTAAGGTGAAGCTGGACTTTCTTACTAACTAAAAGCTAAAGGTTGCTCTTCAATGGAAGCGAAATTGGGGTCTCTTATCTACTACTACTGATCTGAAGTGTCTTAGTGGTAAATATAAGATGCTGTGTGCTGCATCTGGTAGTTAATTTAGCTTCTGCACCATGGGGCGGGCTATTCACTGCTATGTGGTACAACCACTCGACACTGCTATGTGGTACAATATATGATTTTAATTATCTCAAACTATATGTGGTACAATGTCTTTGAGAAGGTAAAGAGAAAGGAAAAGTCATCGGAATTATCATAGATTCGGTTTCGTAAATATAGTTATGACTTCTTGCTCAAATTCACTGCATTATCCAATCCCTTGTTGCAGAGAACTAAGTCGTCTGGAAGTCTTGGATTGGTAGACGGCCATTCTCAGGTTCTCAAACCAGCCAGTTCTGGAATTTCCCCCAGCTTTTTACCAGAATCAGAACAATCAGTTACAGTCCACCACATAAAACCAGCGGGAGTATCCCATATAAACTCAGTTGACTCACCATCATTTTCTTTTGCTTCTGCTTCGAGTTCTGGTGCAGAACCAGTTGTAGCACATCCCAACTATTCAGCTCAATCAGTTGATTTGTTTCAGTTTCCAGCCGTGGAAGCTGTTGGAGCAAATTCTAACCAGTCAGCCCTACCAGTTGGAGCAGATTTCAACCATTCAGCTCAACCAGTTGATTTGTTTCAGTTTCCAGCCGTGGAAGCTGTTGGAGCGACCAATCTTTTTCCATCACCGCTGGATTCTTCTGCTCCATTAAGCTCTTATGCATCCCAAAGTTCTGGATCTTCTTTGACAAATTTCTTTAGTGAGACTGTCCAGAATCCATCAAACATGAAAATACATGAGACATTACCCCCATTACCTGCTCAAAACCAGGGTTGGGCTACATTTGATTTGCCTCAGCATGCTGCCTCTGTTCAGTATAGGCATGAGTTTACGATGGATGGAGTTCCCTTGGTCGAAAATTCAAATGAATTGTTCCATCCTCCACAAACATCAAGTTATAGCCAATGGACAGAACCTCAGAGTTCCATGGCTCATAGTTCTCATCCCCTTTTGTCTAATATGTGGCCTGAAAGTGCGCTCAATATTCCGGCTGCCATTGATTCTGCCAGCAGTCAGGTCAGTTCATGGCTTCATGAACATAGTTCTTTTCTTTTTGATGACGTGCTGTAGTAGAAGATCTAGTTTTGCATGCTTTTATGGAAGTGTCACAGACGTGACCTAGTTATTTTCTTAGTTTTTTTCCTTCCTTTTTTCTCACTTCAAACTCCTCTTATGGTTTAGCTTTATATTTAATCACTTCCATTTGTTGGAATGTGTTAATGAAGATCAACCTGGGCATAAACACCTTGCATTTTTTCATTTTTCTATTTTGTTGTGAAATTTGTTCTTTCTGTAACGTTATGCACTTGACTTAGTTGCATATCAACAATAAAATCAGTTTTTTGGTGGCAATGTCTCAGGATTTTGAATTTTGTACACTATGAAGTTGAAGGAGTTCAATTTAAAAGTTCTAAATGAAATAGTGAAAGTAGGAGTGCTTCTCCAATCCAAAGTCTCAGTTTGTCTTGGAGTCAACAGTTGATACCTTCAAAAAATTAATTAAATACTTTTTCCCTCACCTTTCAAACCAGGCAGTGGGTTTCTTGACAACCCTGGGTTTTACGTACTGATTCATTTACGTAGCTCATCCCATTCGTGCGTCATGCATATCATTTTTTATGTGGTTTACTTTTCAGAATACATCAGCAATAGGGTTCCAGGAAACAGCTTCTGGTGGTGGAAATCCCATGCCCACAGTAATGTATCATGAGACAGCTGCAACTTCGTATACTCACGTTCTTCATCCATTGGTGTGTTTCCTGTTTTCCCTGTTTTCCAGTGATTGTAGTGTTCTACTCTCATCATACATAGTAAATTTGCTTATTCCTGTCACATGATATTCATTTTTCAGAGTGAGGGCCATCCCCGTGTTGATTACAAACCTGGTAATCCATTTGACGTTGCATATGATTCAGTCTTTGAAGCAAATGATGGGGTATGCTTTTCAGTTTCTTCTTATTCTTATTCTTATTCTTATTTCTAGTTCCTTTTAGAGACGGGCACTCTCTGCACATTTACCCTTGGTCTAATTCGTAACTGAAACCAACGTCAGGTTTACATAGCATGCCAAAATTATGCGTTGTTAGGAAATATTGTGTCCTGTTTATACTTCATACATCCGTGCTGAATCGATAGATTCTTGACAAACAAGTTTACCTTAAAATGGATTGCAAGGGGCCAATTCTCATAAATTCACATCCTCCATATTAGGATATGTGATGGTTGATCCGATTATTGTCTTATGCATTGCAGTTCTTGGACATGAGTTCTCTTGCAGCGGCTATGCCTGATACTCAACTTCCATCTTCCTTTATTGGTGGCATTAATGAATCATGGTTTCCTCCGAACACTCCGAACTCATTCCTGGGGGTTGCATCCCAAAGTAGGCTATGCAACTTTTCATATTCTCTTCTCTTTAGGATCTTTTTCTGTCATCTCTGGTTCACCACAATGGTTCTGTTTGTTTATGAACAGGTGGGTTTTCATACATGTCTGCGCAAGCTACAAGTACCAACTTGCAGTAATCTTCTTATTCTTCTCTTTTATAGTTCAGCGTGACTTCTGTTTGTTTTGACTTTTATAGTTCAGGTTCTCAGTGTTAAATGTTGAAATGTTTATTTCCTGGAAAAACAGTTTTAGTAGAGAACTTGCTTCTCCTGAGGCTGTTGGGGATATATAGTTGTCCGAGATGTGGTTTAATTATTTCCGTTGTCATTGCTGGCTAACATTATGCGGAATCAAAATGAGGAATCGTAGAATTTATATGGTCGAAAATTTATGAATTTACTCGCCATGGTTTCTAGTATTTGTATATATGTACCAAAGCTGATAGAGGGCCATATTGGCGGAAGTTTTGTCTTGGATCTATTATCTGTGGTACTGAATGAGTGAACTCTAGTACGAGTTGTCAAAAGCTGAGAGCGCTGAAGGATACAACTATAGTACAAACCTTGTGCACAGTTATGAATGCTTAACTATAGTCATGCTGAAAGAGTATGCATGATAGGATTTAAATGCTTTAGATTAATGCGAGAAGAAATGCCAAAAGGGAAGGCACTTTTTTCGTCCTTGGTTATATGTAATGAATATTCGGCAGCTTATAATGATGGCAATGGACCTTCTTTTCCAGATCAAATGGAGAAAGAATTGATTTGGCCGACTCTATTGAGACTTCAAAAGCCTATAGGATACTTGCAACAGTTTAGGAGATGTTTGCTATAGCTGATTATTCTGTTAGCCCCAAAAAGAGTTTAGCTTGACTTATCATGCATGGCTTATATCATCGTACGTTTTGGTAGAAATGTCAAGTGCTTGATCTGTCGCAGCTGTCTATGCTGTTTTCTACCATATTTGATTGCTTCTTAGTTCATGTTGATGAAAGGTGTTGACCCCCTTGGTAGAAATCGGGTAGTCTATGCTATCTATTTATAGGTCCGGACAACTCTAACGAGCTGCGCCACATTTGCAGAAACGTCCCTGCAAATGGCCCTGTTGCTTCCTTGGGCGGGAATCCCTTTGCATAGTTAACCACCCTGGTTGCCATTTGCCCCGTCCTCAATGCGTCATTCTTCACAATGGGAGTGTCCCTTGGACAACACCAGCTTGGTTCAGCACTTGAGATCAATCCTTCTCTGAGAAGCTTCAAGCCGAAGTTTGGTGCAGAAGTTCCACGCACATGGTCCAAGAGCTATATATCAGGACACAATTACGAACGACAATGATACAAACAACAAGCTTCGAGGCAAAGTTCCGAGCTTCTGATGTCAGATTCATGTAGTTTGTTGTTTTAGCGTTTTTTTAAATTATTTAAAAGGAAAACAGATGTTACCTCCCTACTATAGTCATAAGGAAAATTACATGTTGTATTCATATTAGCATGAGGGCAAGGTTGATTATTCATGGTCCAAGACGTGATGCCGACTCTACAATATGGCGGAATCTACACCGAGCCTCGCCGAGTTTGCTTTAGAATGTTTGAGTACGTGAAGTTTGTTTTGAAAATGATATTTGTCAAACTCTCAGCATGAAAGCTTTAATGTCCGTGTTATGTTCTTGATTATCCTCCTTGTAGTTCGTTGTTTGATGAACGACGTCGGCGAAGAAGATATGAGATCGGGATTGAGATTATCTATTAGGGAGTCGAATTCAAGGTTTTGGAGCAGTTGCAGAAATGAAAAGAGAGAGAGGGGTTCGGTAATCGTAGGACAACAACAGATGTAATCAAAACGGATAATATCATGACCTACCGATTATGGTGGGTGTTTGGTCTATCCGTCTTAAAATTTTCATGTATGACGAGCATCAATGATTAAATTCATTCGACGATTAGATTGTTGAGAATGCTTTTGGTTCCCAATCCCAAAAAACTAGTCTAATAAAAAAAAAGATTTTTTCTTACTTATAAACCATTATGATTTTCAAGGTAGTAATGGACACCTTCCCTAATATTCATAAAATATGATTTTTATCTACCTACCTGCTTGCGTGGATCTACCGGTCATGCCTTTTCTCATCAGGCTGATTAGCAGATCACCTGAGCATTGCTTGGCATGATTCAGTTAAGATCTATGATCAAAGAGAGCAATTGCATTTCACGTGACCATATGTTTCTCGTCACGAAATGTCCAAACGCACCCGAATCTTCCGTTACAACATTGATATCCTATCGCATCATGACATTTTTTTTTATGGTTTTTATCTCACATTTTTATATCTCTAAATCAGAATCTCAAATTACATAAAATTTTAGACTTTATTCTTCAAAAATGATTGATTTGATGACATACAACTTTTCCCGATCCTCTTGGGACTACCATGTACTCTTGTATTTATCCTTTTAATCGACTTTGTTCATACTCACTCGAGTTGGAAAATGTCGCGATATCCTATCACGATCGATGTGCTAGTTACAACTTTGTCCCTCATATGTCAAACATACATTCATTTTCCTACAGAAATCAGAAGGGAGAAAGAAGAAGACATGGAGCCTCAAATGTTGGTCCTCTAGCTAGTTTCAGCGCTGGTTTTCTCTCAACGTGGCCAAACTTGAATCGCCAAAAAAAAAAAAGAAAAAAAAAAAGAGAGAACTTTCTATAAAACTCGACCACCAAGATTCGTTCTTCCTTGCAAGCAACATCACAAAAAAGCCAACAAGAAACCTTAACATGGTACCCACCTTGCAAAAATGGACCAAAAATGTACCCAAAACCCTCCATTTTCTCCTCACATTCATCACTTTCTTGTTCCTAGATTTCCTTGACTCAATCTTTTGCATTATCTATGGGTTCATTGACCATGTTCTTGAGGGCAAACCCTCTCATTGTTACTGCAAGAGAAGTGAAAATGGGGTTAATGGGAGCAAGAGAGGTGGTGTTTTGGGGAGGGAAATGGAGTTGTCTGAGACATTGTATGGGAGGAGGAATGTGTTTAGGGTTTTGGGTTTGATTGGATTCGAGGGGAAAGTGGAGAGTTTTGTGAGGAAGAACTTGGTGGGGAAGAATAGGTGGTCTGATTGTGGATGTGAGGAATGTGTTGCTTGGATGAAGAAGGATAGTGGTGATTTGATGAAGCTTCATGTTGTTGTTCAAGAACCTTGTGCAAGTAAGTTGGGTTCATGCCTATCAGGAGGTATATTCGTGGGTCTTCTGTTATCGGTTCAAACTTTTGATACGGTTTGTTTAACAATACATTTCACCATTTGATCTTTTTTGGGTTCAATGCTGATCGCTTTTCGTCATTCTTAGGTTGTTGTTTCGATGTATGAAGCGTATTGATGTTAGGTTTATTGGAGATCTAGTTACATCGTAAGATTTAATGTGATAGATGGGTTGTGCCCGTTTGAGTATGAGCTGTAATGTTTGATTATTTGAGAAACTAGTGATGGTTACCTTGATCGTTCATGATATTGCTGTTTTCCTAGCCTCCTATCACACACTTTAGCATTTGACGCGATTGGTTCCTACGGTAACTAATCAAAATGTAAGATTTAGAACATTAGAATTTCTTGTCGTGCTGTTGATCTCTATTAGTGGAAACACACAAGGTTCGTGCATGGTTATAGTTGTGATGTTTCCACTGAACGACATATTTATTGCTGAATTGGTCATATGTTCTGTTTTCGTGGTTTCTTTTTACTCATATTTTTTAAGAAAGCTCTTTGGATTCACATATAAACATGTTATTTTGCAGATGTTACTGATGATTCAGGAGAGAAGTCTATTGAGAATGTGGTATTTATACATGGTTTTATGTCCTCATCGTCGTGTTGGACAGAAAGCGTATTCAAGAACTTGTCCGACCAAGTGAAGCTGAACTACAGGATGCTTGCCTTTGACCTGCTTGGGTTCGGCAGGAGTCCAAAGCCACAGGACTGTCTCTACACAATAGGAAACCATTTGGAAACCATTGAAGAATCAGTAATCTCTCCGTACAAGTTGGAATCATTTCATCTTGTTGGACATTCGATGGGATGTGTAATCGCCATGGCCTTAGCAGCAAAGTACTCAACTCGTGTGAAATCTCTAACCTTGGTCGCACCTGTAAGTTAATCACTTATCCCCCAGGATCTGTATATGCACTTATATTGTTTTCACCATACCTAGTGTGGATGTACATGTCAACAGTTGCAAGTGCAAGTTCTCCTTTCTCACAAAAATTTCAACTTTTAGTGCCGGATGATATGAACTTAGGGGAGACGGAACCATGCATTGTCGTGTTATCTATATTCTCCAATTGGCCCTCTCTTGAATTGTGATAGACAAACTGAGTTTGGTTCCGAACATTATTGCCACCACGAGATCAACCGTGGCTAGCTTCATTCTTTTACTTCTTGCTCTTTAAAACCCATAGCGATGAAGCTGTTTCTAACCTGTTGTTTGAACTTCTGTACGCAGCCTTACTTTCCCCCATCCTCAGAAGCTGAGAGCCTATATGCGCTTAACAAACTTGTAAAGAAGAGGCTTTGGCCAGTTCTACACTTTGGTGGTGCATTCATGTCATGGTACGAGCACTTGGGTCGATTTGTCTGCTTCGTGGTGTGCCGAAATCACAGAATTTGGGAGTCGTTGCTAAAGCTGCTCACTGGACAAAGGTAATAAATTTATTTGATATCTTGATGTATTATATTTATGGTACTGTTAGAAGCTGCTTATACATGAGAATTTGATTCACTTTAAGAACAATATTCTCAGGAGAATTTTCGGGAAGCTCAATGCAAAAATACGAAGTTTCTGCAATACACAGCATTGTACCATCGCAACCTGTACACAAGCTATAAAAGGCCCCTAGCTAAAACTTGATCAGCAAATCAAAGCCGCCTCTTATAAGCCTACATGAGCTAACCCGCTGTAGGAAACAAGAGACAGCTTCAATCTTGTGATGTATTCATATAGTCTCAGGGATTTGGATTTAATATGATGTGTTCATATGTTCTCAGGACTTTAAATTTCATGTTCACGGACTTGTTCAAGCACACCCATCATTCGGCGTGGCACAGCATGCATAACGTACTATGCGGTGGAATCGCTGTAATGGAAAGGTACTTGGAAAAATTATGGAACCACGGAGTCAAAATCTCTGTGATACATGGAGATCAAGATCAAGTCGTCCCGCTAGAGTGCAGCTACAATATCAAGATGAAGGTCCCTGAAGCTGACATCAAAATCGTTCCGAACACTGATCACAGCACGATAATTGCCGATAGGATTAAGGAGTTCACTCGAGATTTAGAACGAACTTGGATCTCATCGCACTGACTTTTGTCTTTGTTTTTGGTTTCGACAAGTTATTGTTTGCCAACACAAAATGGCTGGTATTTTTTCACAAAGGTAAATATCTAGTTCCATGAAGAATTTGAAGCAAGAACAATCCATTTAGGATGTACAACGTCTGATCTCTATCCTATAGGTTACGATCCGTTTCTGGTACAAGTGAACGCCAATTGTTTAGAACATTCTTCTATCCGCTTGTATAAGGAGGTTGGTTGTCTATTAAGGATTAGAAAGTAATCCATGTGACTATTGTATGTGAGAGTAGGTTGTTACCCATTTCAATCCTAAAGAAAAAAAAACATTTTATACACGTGAATCATAACCAATTAGTGATGAGTCTAGTTTATAAATGTATATTATTCAAACAAAGTTTGAGTATCTAATTTCTTCGTTGAACTCTTCCCGAAACCTAACAACTGATATCAGTATCTACGATTCGTTGGACTACGACGGTGGTTCCAAGTGTGGAGAAGAAAGTTCCTTTGATTGTGTTGGGGTTCTTTTGAGTTTGAGTTTGAATATAAATAATATTTATATTCATATATTTAAAATAATATCAAATATATATGTATTATATTTTTTTTTTTTTGAGATGAAGGAGTAAATAACGAAGTCATTACTCAGTCATTACTCCTGGAAATGCCATAAGTTTCGTGAATTCAGATATTATATTGACTGATCTGTGCTCACATTGACATTTGGTGTGACTGGAAAGTTGGACCATCCTGGCAACGCCGTCAACGGAGCAAAACAAACTCACTCTTATACAAACCCTCTCACTCCCATCAGGAACCACCCCCACACTGCATCGATCCCCGGACCATGGCGGCGGATTCAACCACCGGCGACGCGCCGCCGAAGCAGGTGGCGACGGCGATGGAGAGACTGGGACAAGCGGCGCGCCTCATCGCGGACGTCAGACTCGGAGCCGATCGGCTCGTCGAGGCGATCTTCGTCGCCGCTGAGCCTCACGGGTCCAATAAAGCCTTGCAATTGATCGACAAAGAGGATTCCGCGATGCGAAAGCACCTACAAGATCTTAGAAGCATTGGTATGGTATATTGTTTCTTGGTAGTTTGATTTTGTTGTATTAGGGTTTCAGCCATTGGATTTGTTCTTGTGTGGATGACATTGCTGAATTATAGTGTTTTGAAAAGTGGTCTAGGGGATGACACGGGGGTGACGGAGTCGCCTTGAAGTGTAATAAAAGAGGTCGTCTTGGCGGTGTCTCTTTCTTGAATGTCCTTCGTGTTGTATCCCTCGCTACTATCGTTTGCTTGTGAAAATCTTAAGTACGTGGTTTGTGTTTAGAGTTCGAAAATTTCGACAGAACCAGCCCCATACTCATCGGTTTTTCTGGTAGGCGCTGGAAGGGACTAGACCGTCTCGAGAGGAAAACTATCCTTGGAGGTTAGAGGTTAGGAATAGAGTGAATATGTGGACGGGAAATGGAGTTGAGGAAACAATTGACATGATAACACGCTTCTACATGTCTCTTACTTTTTCATCGATACACTGCGGTTGGTTAGATTTTCACGTTCAAGAGAATATGATGATTCAATTTTGAGGAAGCATTGGGATTTGCTTGAAAGTATACTATATCTAATTGCACTACTTATTCCCTGAATGAAGTTGTGGAGAGTGAATGAGCCAAAGATTTGAACTTATGCTTACTTATTCCCTGAATGAAGTTGTGGAGAGTGAATGAGCCAAAGATTTGAACTTATGCTGGGGACTTCGACCTTTAGTTTGCTAAAATGGATAGGAAAGGAAAAAAAAAAATGAAATGCATGAAACTGCAATCGCTTGAATTTTATGCTTTTAAGTCATACTTGCACACCTTCACAGATCAAGACCATTAATTGATTAGGACTTTGCAGCGTGTGTGTTGCATGAACTTGCTGTGGTTTTTGTTAGTTAATGCATCAAACTTGTTGATTCTAGTATATTTCCTTTTGGCCAAGGTGTACAACTAATCATCTTCGACTTTTGGTATACGGGCCATGGTTTGACTATTGTCATTTTGTATTATGGCTCAAGGCCACTCAAGGGCATCTTCTTTTGTCCTGGGGCTACAATGAGGGCATGGTGATAATGATGGTATAGAGTAGTCGATATTCGTAGTTTTTGTTGGTTTTACATGATTGATCTATTGCTGTTTGGTTAGTGTTAAAATATCTTCTTGTTGTCCGATGATCAAGTCATTAAATAGGTTAGGAAAACAGCTTGAATATTCGCTATGTTTGGTTACGGACCATGGTACATGGCTACTATGGCCCAAAGCACAAGGCTACTCGAAGGCATCTATTTTTAGTTCTGGAGTTGAAACATGGGCATGGTGATTGTAAACTGTAGTGGGCTCAAATAGTCAGTCTTTGGAGGATTTGGGGGTTTCTATGAGTGATCTATTTTTATTTGGTTAAGATTGAAGTATCTTCTTCATGTCCGCTTATCAAAGTGTTATACATCTCAGGAAAACAACTCGAAGATTCTCATGTTCTCAATGATGCACTTCTCTCAAGGAGTAACTCCTGGGGATTGCACATGCCTTTGGTTTGTCCTGACGGTGCAGTGGTTGCTTATGCTTGGAAGCGGCAACTTGCTGGCCAAGCTGGTGCATCTGCAGTTGACAGAACAAGGTGAATATTCATGAACTTTAAGTGAGCTATAATGCTATTATAGCATTCGTTGTAACATTTTCATGTTCATCGTTATTGATGTTTTTTTACTGCTCGTCATTCAGTTCATCTATGCTTGATTCTTTTCATTTTTTTAAGTGCGATATCATAAAGGTTAATGTGTTATTTTTAGGGCCAAATTTTCATATGAGCATGTTGTGATCCTCATTTTGCTTGAAGCTTCGCCTTGATGTAAGTAGAGGGTTTTGCTGTTTTGGATGATGCTTGAATTCTGCTAGTAATTTGCAGATTGGCACTGAAATCGTTTATGGAGCAGAAAAAGCGATTCTTCCCTCACTTGGACATAAAATCAGTCTCAAAGAGACATTGTGGTGGCCAATCAACTACTGCAGGCGATCTAGAAGAAGTTGCATATTGCAAAAACCTTAAAGATACTTTAAACCATTTGTCAAAAGAAATACCCGATATGAAGATCTTTGCTTATCAACGGATAGACTGGTCAAAGCGAGCGGCATGTCTTCCTTCTTTGGTCGACGAGGTTCCCGTGGAAACATCAATTTCCCATAGCTTTCCTGGTGCAAATAAACCAACACTGGGGTCGTTAGATGCTGTTCCTGAAGATCGCATTGCAATTATTGAGGTTGTGATTCCTTTTGTTCTGAGAGCGGTCATCTCTTTGCATCCTGTGGGCTCAACTATGCCTAACGCGGTGGCATTGTTTTCTCCAGATGAGGTATAAGTTCTTCTGACTGTTCTATTACCCAACGCGTTTCGTTTATCTCTGTCTTGCTTATGTGTGTGGTTGTTCTGAGGCAGCAATAAGTTTCTTTGTTTCCTACACTGTGGAGGAGGGCTTGTTCTCCTCAATGAACTCCTTTTTGCTACTGGTGAAACTTTTATCACAAACTGTTTGAATGAGCTAGAAGATCCCTGAATTTTTCGAAGCAATTACGACTTCAGTAACTCGGTGCATGAGTTTGGTAAGCTGTGAAATCCCTATAAACACTGGGAATTCACTCTGGGTTTAGCATGTTGGTAAGATGCTTACTATGTTAATCAAGTTACGTTAAAATCCTAAGAGATTTGCTGATTGAACAGCCCACGCTCCACAGGGCCTGAGGCCCTGAATGATTGACCCAAGCCTACATATTAAAATGTCAAAAACGAAGAGTTGGGCTTATCAAGCCTGCTTTCCTTTTCTAGTTTACAACATAAGGAATTGTTTTGAACATGAGACTACTGGTTTTGACAAGAGAAATATAAGAAAATAAAGTGTTCTGCCAAGCTGCTACAACCCTTATTCTACCTGAGAAGTCTTCTTGACAATGATTTGGTTTAATGGTGTGCCGTAACTGGTTTATATCTGTAAATTATTGTGGAACAACATCTACTTAAGTGTCGGGCAATTTCTTTTTGAAGATGTATGGAAGGAGAGAAAGGGAAACATCTCTTTCAAATTCTGTTTCAATTGTTCAACTGAGATGGGAAATCTAGCAGTCCTTGGGATATAGATATAGCTTTGAAAGAAGAGGAATGCCTTTTGTTCAGGGAAATGAAGGCAACAAAGAATTTATGAAGAAATAGGCAGAAATTCATGTTCATGCTTCTCTACAAACTTAAAAAATATTGATATTCCATGGTGGGGCTTGCCTCCCGTCAGCTATATCTTTACTTGGTTAAACCTTAGAAGCCAAATTTGATGTTTGTTGACTTTCCTCAAAACCTTTTTCGATCTCCCCTCACTCCTAATTACCTTACTCATCTTGTTAGTTTTCTTCTCTGTATCTGTCTAGTTCTGCTATGTTGAACCAGGGCGATCTAATCCTCTTGTCACCTCATCTTGTCATGAGAGTTGCTAGCAAGTTTGTAAACATAAGTAATAGAAAAAGCTGTTATGCAGCCCTTCTATTTTTCTTGACCTTTGTCATTCCTCAGGGCACTATATCATTGGTTCCTAACCAAGTCAGTTGGAACAATTTTTGTTAGGTTGAGCATTACCTTAGTGGTAATGATCCTTCCTCGAATACATGTCCTTTGACTCCTCTTGTCCTCCCCCTCCTCCCTACCTTGCACCCAAACCAAGCAAGTGAAAATAAAATCTTTGTTAGGACAGTTGTAACTTTTGTATCTTTTCGTTGTTTCTTACAATGGGAAAAGGTTAATGTTTTGAGATCTTCCACTTCGACTACTTAAAAGTGATGGTTTTGCATCTATCCTATGATTTATATGTTTTGCTGATTGATTTGTATGCCTGCTAAATGGAGGGAAGCGATGAAAATAGTATGAAGTTAATTACTATAAGTAAAAGTGGGTGTTCCTTGTAAATATAGTTTCCTGCATTTGTGCAGCCTCACATGAAAAAAGTGAGGATTTCACAGGATCGTGAAGGTATTGCTAATCTAAATTCTAAACTATATGTATCTAGAACTCCTGCGTTATATACCTCATGTATTATGAGGTTTTCGCAGGATCCTGAGGGTTTTGCTGATCTAATTTCTAAAAGGTATGTATCTAGAACAGTAGAAATCCTGTTTTATATGCAACATGGAAAATTGTCGTATGATGTAAATGTTTTTTTTTTTAAAGTTTTTAGCTTTACTTTCCATATCAAATCATTGGTTTGAGATGATAAGTGAAAAGGATGTGAGTTAATTGTATTTTCTGTTTGCTACTTGAAATTTAAACTTTTAACTGGTGCTCTGCGTTGCTTCATTTTCTTTCTTTCTTGTTTTTTTTTTTTTTTTTTGAGCAGGGAGGACGCTATGTGCACGCAAGAGGTGTGTCGATTTATCATGTATTTAGACATATAACGGTAATTCTTTTTGTTCGATGCTAGTTTTCAATCATGAAAGTATTTGATTGGTCAAGTTTTGTTTCATGTTAGAATCAATTGAGGTTGAGAATGGCGATTTTTCACTTAATTCATTTATTGGTGACGTCAATCACAATCCTTACCGGGTCCAATATTTGTTACGGCAGGAGTACTCCAGCATGGCCCTGCAGTATTTCATCGGAGTTAAATCAGAAACAGCACTCTATATTTTGTTGGTATTGATTATGTTTTCCCTTGTTACAATGTTACTTGAAGTCTATTTCATAAGTTCGTCAGTTCTACTTTCATTACTTTAAAAATGATTCATGTCAAATCACTGATCTCTTGCATTTTGATATAGCAATGGATCAAAGGCTATGAAACACTCTTTTCTCAACCTTGCTGGTGAGATTCTGATGGAGCTTTTACCTTTGATCGAGATTTGAGATTCTTTATGCTATCCAAACATTCTGGTTGTAGTTTCCTCTCTTGCCAAGTATTTTTCATTTGTTTCACAGTATATGTCAAAGAGTGCTATCGGTTGACAAACAGTCATCATTAATCTTACCTCCCGTTCTTCGTCGATATCGACAATTTTATGCTGCTGTGACCTCGTCAAGTCTACCAAAGGATCAGAATTTGGTCAAAGTGCAAGCGTATCATATTGGATGCTCATCATAGGATGTGGCTCTCTTTCATGTAAGCATTACATGAATTTCGTTGATTGTTTCTGAGCTTCTTATGCATTTGACCAGTATCGACATTCGAATTTTCTTATAAGAATAACTTGAAAAGAATTGATTTTAGCACAACTAGTATCTTCTGATTGTGATTATGCTTTGTCAGTTTCCCTCATCTTGAGATAGCATATAGGATAGGAGTTCAATAAGAAGGCAGTAGTGGTTTATACTGTGATTTTCTTCCTTGAATTATTTGATGCTCGTGATCAATGTTGACCTCATGTGAAGTTTGCAATCGCTTCTGAAGTGGATGTAGTCGGTTTTGTGGGTAGAAATTTGGTTGGTTAAGAGAGGTGAGAAGAATGATTATTGGGTAGAAATTTGGTTGGTTAAGAGAGGTGAGAAGAATGATTATTCGCTCGAGGAGACACCATTATGTTCCAACCAGGATAGTTGCTTGGTTAAGTTGAATGTAGAGAAATTATATTCATGTGTAAGCAGGCGGCAGACATATTTGTGGTGGTTGCATTAGAAGGAATTCAAGAGACTCAGGTTTACTGCATGATGAAATCCAACATGTTTTTCTAAGTTCTCTGAATGTTTCTTTTAGTAGATTGGAGTCTTGGGTCTGATGCTTATATATAGGACCTAGGGTGACCAGACCAAGATGGGAATCGAATTGTACAAAACATTTCAACCCAAAAGACTAAGTTGATGAGTTATAGTCGGGAGAGAGATCGGGATTGCAATTATTAACCCTAGTAGAATTGGACTGCTTGGTACTCTTTCTGGGAACTCGTAAGAGTTGGAGCAACTGCATCTGCCAAATTTTCTTTGCTTCTGATGAGCTCTTAAATTTATTCTTTGTCAATTTGTTTAGAGTAACATTTTTTTGTTTAATGGGTCAGGATAGTTTATTTCTCGTCGGAAACGCTGCTCATATCAGTAGACTATGTTCTCTTTTCTCGCATTCTATGGTATTAATTTTGTGCTTAATGTGATTCCTTTGCATGCTTGTTGATCAGAGTCCGTGTTATTTTATTAGTGTTCTGTTGCAGTGACCAGTGCTGAAGTCAATGAAATGCTCTAGCAGTTATGACATTTGCTTTTTCTGTGGCTCCTTGTGTCTGCTAGATGCATCTAGCTCATTCTGGATAGTTTCAGGGCCTGTGACAGAGAATCAATGCCTTCAAGTGCCCATCGGATTACTTCATCTTGTCATCTGTTTGTTGTTCCATGGAAGAATTAGTTCTTTCTGCCTTGACCTTGAGCTTAGCGCTGGTTTTCTCTTCTCATAAGCTGCCGGTAGCTGTTGACTCTCAACTGATCACTGGGCAGATAAAGAGGACGAAAACAATGAGGTAAACTTCTGCAACTGGAGTGCCTACTGCAACGAAATCATATGTTGCTGTGATTTTGATCATGTGATGCCATTCCATGCCCCAACTTTCATGTTCTGAAGGCATGAGTAAACTTAATTAGTGAACCTGCAACTCAATTTTAGTAATTTCTGATTAAGTTAAAAGGCCACCCCCTGGGCACTTAATCCTGACTGTAAGAAAACAGGCATAGGCGAGACTTAAAATGACAGTACTGCTGCTTTTTTGCATCTTTGTCGTGACTCATTAGATAAGAAAATTGATAGTACAGCATCATAGTTGTCAGAAAGCTATTTAACATTTGTCAACTACTCGTCGGCTTTAGGGTTCAAGACTATATTGTAGTAACTAAATATGTTGGCAATAGATGCTTGATTGTAGGATACTGGAGCTGCCATTCTTGAAATCATCAACTTATTCAGCAGTTGAATGAGTAAAATGCTGGCTGGATGCAAGGTTATATATACTATGATGCATATTAGAACATCGATTGCCATCTTTTATTTGCCTTTCCCCTAAATTAGTCATCATCTTTGTTATTCCCTTTTTTATTTTTCTTTAAAGTCATCATCTTAGAGGCTGACTAAACCATTGTAGGGTACATTGTTTTAATCGGCTTAAAGTTGAGCCTTTAAAACTGTGGTAGGTAGGATTTCAAGTTTATATGGTTTTGTGATCCTCTGTTATCTTCTTTCATGAACAATTTTGAACAATAACCAACTAATTAAACAATATGGCTCTTCACTGCAATATTTATTACAGCGTATTTATGACTCGTAGATTATTTAACAAATACTTCAGTTTGATTTGAGACTTCAGTTCGCAAGAAAATATTTAGGTTGTTCAAATTGACTTACTTGACCAAGTAAATGGAGAGTACAAAGAATTCTCACAACCTATCCACTGTTGTAGATTGACCTGCATTTGGACTAGTATATGCTGTGGACCATAAACTGTATTAATCTGATGTGAATGAAAGACCTATTTTCTATATTATTGCTATAAAACACATTTATGTGCTCCAATTTAGCATATAGGTGGAAAATACCTGTTCCCCCCCCCCCCCTCGTGGTTTTTTTTTTTCGGGGCAGAAGATGAGTCTAGCTGATTCGCGATGGGTTTGTGCTTGGCTTGAATGGTTGTCTAAATATCTAGGCTCTGCTTTGGTCTTAGTATGATTCAAGACTTGATTTGATATTCAAGCTTGACTTGTGTTTAAATAACAGGTTAAGCTTGAGCTTGGTTAGGGTTATATTGAGCAATCTGTTGGTGATCTTAACCTGTAGAGCAAATTAATTCATTAGATTTAGCCCATAAATTCTCAGAGTATCTTCTTCATGAGTTCCCAACATTGAAATCTATATCAAGATTTGAGTAATTTCTCGTTATTATGTGAAACGAGATAAAATAGCACCTAGTATTTACTGCACCATAGTCTAAGACTTGATATGGAAAGGCTTCGAAATAGTTTGTGGACAATGTCTCCTATCGAGCCATGCTGATATGCTAACTCTGATATAAATCTCAAACTTATGATATGAATATCAGAGTATCAAAAGGTTTACAATCTTAGTTGATACTTGGTATCTTGTATGTGGTGGTATATCTTAAATCCCTGGAGGGGATACTTTGCCAGGATCATGATGGGGATTATGATCAAAAGGTTTACATTAATATGAGTATCAGAGTATCACAAGGTTTACATTGTTAGTTGATACTCGGTATCTTGTATGTGGTATCTCAAACCCCTGGTGGCGTGCCAGGATCGTGATGGGGATTATGATCAGGGCCGTCATAGTCCAAGTAGATGATCATTCTTCTCTTCATTCTTATTTCTTCTTCGTCCCTTACTGTGCTTCTGTGAACTCTCAACTGTAGTTTAAACTGTGGTAAACGAGTTAGAATAAACCCATAGCTGCTTTAAATACTCTACTAATTATTGATCATCGTGCCCCCGGAAATCACCTACAACTTACACCACAAACAGTAATTATTTATGTTGGTTTCAGCTGTTAAGGAGCTAGCTAGCACCTGATGATCATACAAGCCGTTATCATTCGGTAGAAGTTGCATGCTCGTGTTGAAATGCCCTGCATTAAGATATGTGCACGGTATTATTATTCGTTAGAAATATGTATCAGTAGAATAATATGTGCAGATCACTACAATTAAGATGGATATCTAAACTGTTTGTTCACGGAACGACTTGAGTGAAGCACAGTATGTAGATGTGTATGTGAAAGAAGAATCAAATACTTACTTGGGGAGTGAACTATGAAAGTAGCAGTGATGATGAGAAATGAGGTGATACCAACAATCAACAACCCAATACGAGCATGGCCTATAGTCTTGCTACTCTCCATGTCCACGGTGTGATAGTTCTTGGCTCCATTTTATATATCAAGTGGTAGAGCTAGTCTAGCGGTGGGAAAGCCTAAGATTCATACAACCTAGTATACATCATTTATGCCATAATGCCAAGTATCTACATCGTACGCGCGTAGCTATCATAGTAATTTATGATGATATATGTAGAAGTATGACTAATTTATAATTAATAAGCGCCGCCAAATCAGCTAGGCTTGTAGTGAGCTTTGGATTTTATGATCATTTATATTTTTCACATGTCATGTATGGTAGCCAATCTGGTTGAGTATGGGAGGGATGGAGTTTGGAAGGGTTATTACCGCAATTCTTCACCGGGGTTCAACGTTAAAACTTATAAGCAGGAGGTTAAGCAAGAGGGAGGGGGGGGGGGGGGGGGGGGGGGGGGGTCAGACCTGATCCTGGGAGAATATTTGGCTTGCGGAGCAGCCTCGTTGCACCATTCTTCATGAATTGTATAATGTTAGCCTGCAAAGACATACTTGATTTATGACTCTGGCTCTTCATGTGGCGCAGGTCTTTCTTCTAGTGGGAGAAAAAAAAAAGCTTGTTACGTTGAAAACGATGCTTGTAGATGTGAGGCTGGATAGAGGATGGGAGATAACATAGTTTGGAGGTTCCGTGGTGATGGTATTTTCCATTTTTATCTGTTCGGTAGCACCCTGCGGAGGTTGAGGGCAAGACCGCCATTGATATTTTCAAATGAGTTTGTAAAGGCTTAGTTCTACCCTAATAGTATTCATATTTGGTTTATGCTTTTGGGAAGGGTTCGTACAAGATCCTTGCTTGTTAGAAATGGTTTGATCTCGGTGGAGCTGGGTGTCTGTCCGTTTTGTGATGAACTTGGTGAAACGTGCAACACGCTCTCTTTATGGGCAGTTGTGTTTGGAAAAAATGGGGCAAGTGTTTTTGTTGGTGGTGTCTTGATTTTTATTTTGTTGGCGACCATTCGGTATTGGTTTGAGAGTGGATCGGGATACCAATGTACAGGGAAAGACAGAAAATCTAGGTATCCATATTTTTCGCTGCCAAGTGGTCAATTTGGGACTAGAGGAATGTTGTGGTGTTTTCAGTAAAACATCCGAAATGGGAGGAGGTCAAAGAAGATGGTGTTATTATGTCTTTGGTTCCAGGTCACAGCTTGGTGGCCGGACGTAGCAATGAACTCTGTTCATTTGTGTATTGTAATGGCCGGACTTGGTGACGGCCTCTGTTCATTTGCGAAAGAAGACTAAGAAGGCATCAGGTGCAGGCTGGTGGTTTTTGTAGGCTTTGTTGTTTCCTGGTGTAAGTGTTGGAGATAAGTAGTTATAGGTTGAGAGGTTAGCTTGATCCTGGTGTGTTTTCTAAGAGGTGGTCATGTGGTATTGTGTAGTCTTGTATCGTTGTTCCTATATTCTGGCATAGATAGCCTTGAAGGTTTCCTGCGCACCTGTGTCTTCTGGTGCTTGGATGTATAGCGATAGCCGTGAACTTATAATGACAAAAAGAGATCCACATATGCGCTCACAACAGAGTGACTATATCTACATATGCTCATGTACATATTATAAGACCGCTCTCCATTAAACATACATCATACATAGCATATTGCAATTAAGAACTGCATTTTTTTAGATCAAATTTCGATAGAACAACCACATTTGGGCATTACTCTTGTTACTATGAAACAGATGCTCAAACAGTTGGAGGGGCGGGCGTTGGCGGCGGGTCATGGCCAGGGTTGTAACCAGGATCCGGATAATCATTGATATCGATAAGAAGTCTATCTTCAGCGTCCCTTATTTTCTTCTTGCAAACCCTGATATCCATCATGCCCTGCATGAGAAATGATATAAACTTTGTTAGACTAGGGGCGTTAGCTATGCTATTTGAACGGGTCGTACATACTTCAGGCGATCTTACCGACTTCTTATGGGCAAGAAACTATAACCTAGGTAGGGTGCTAGTATTGTAGGAGTATTTAAACTTGTAAACTTGGTCCCATAATATGTGTCCTCTGCTGCAATCTGATAGATCATTCCCTCTAAAACAACATTCAAACTTCTTTGTCTTTACGAAGAATGGTGATTGTAATCTTTTTTACACCTTTTACTCCGATATTCTCCTGTTAATTGGAGGAATTTAAAAATGTATAACTAACAAATTGCATGGGTTCAAGTGTTGGTTTCTTTAGGAGAACCAATAGGAAGGAGAGGTTCTAAGATAAAGAGCGTGGAAAAAAAAAAAGATATTGACATTTTTCAACTGTCGAGTATATAATTGGGCGTAGGATGAATTCAAGTTATCATTTCATTGGTTGATGAAAAACAACTAGTTTGATATTGATTTTTGTTTTTTCAAAAGGATAAAATAGAAGTAGAAAATCAGATAAAATAATTTTCATTTTCTATTTCTCGATTCATCTTAGTATAATATTTAAGATTTTTTTTACATCAAATCACTTTATATTTGTAAGGTGTTATTGGTTTTGATCATTGATTTTTTATTTTGTTATTGATTTTGATTTTCATCGTTTTAAGAAAACATTATCAAATAGTTCCTGGAAAAAAAAAGAGGTTATTTTAGACCTAAAGAAAAAATGGGATTTGGAAGAGAGGAATTGGATCCCCTATAGCTGGGACACCAATAACACCTAATGTGGATCGTTTGATTTTCGATACAACGATTTAGATTTGTTTTTTTATGGGGTTATTTTTATTAATTTTTTTGAATAAAGGTTTTGTTTTTTTAGGATTCATAGTTTCTCAATACAATTTTTTTTCATATTTAATAAATACAAGAAAAAAGAAAAAAAAAACTATCCTAAACAGCAGAGTGCTGCTGTGTTTTCTAATGCAGAGGATCCAACTCCTGGAAGAGAAGCCGAGGAGAAAAATTTGAAGCCCAAAGTGACTTTGGGCTACCCATCGGAACAAGCCCAGGAGGAAAAAGATCAAGCACATTTGCAAGGGAAGAAACTGGAGCTATTATAGGTAGAGAGTATCTCATCATCTCATATCCTCAATCATGTTACAAGATCACAAACACTAACCTAACATTAAAAAAGATCTATAAATACTCATAACACTAGGAGAAACATTATAGAGCCTACACATGGAAGAAAAGTAACACAAGGCCGTAATTTTAGGGTGATTTTCCAAAGATATATTCCAATTAATGGAATCATTTAATGAAACTTACCCTTTATGCTTTTATTAATCATGTTGCCATGCCAATTGGATTCAAATTTTTGCAAGGTTTCTTAGCTTTAATGGAAATAGTAGTTTCGTAGTTATATTGGAAAATGTATATTGGGACTTATATTCTTGGTACAATGAATCGTTCAGAGACATTAATATCCATATAGTTACTAAGTTCTATGTTGGAACTATCTACATGAAATTCAGGGGAAAAAAGAAGAAAGAACTTGTAACTTAAATCAGACAAAAATAAACAAACTACAGCAAGCTACACAGAAACGGCTGCAACTTGTTGGGTTCATTTCTTAGATGATTTGTGTGGTGCAAAATCACAATTCTTTTAGTTACAACTATTTCTTTGATACACCACAAAGTAGCTCCGTATTCAACGGGTTTTGATACTTAATCTATTCTCTTTTCGAAGGAATTGATTGAACGGCTTACCGTGTGGAAGGAGGATAATCCCCTAGTTATAACTATTTCATTATGGAAACGAAGAAGAAACAAGAATCAGATCAGAATGAATAAAGTAGAGAAGAAAAGGACCTGACCTGAGCACACAGATCGCGAATAGACGGTGCTTGCACAGCAAAATTGAAGCTTCCTGATGAATCACCAAAAACATGAAAACAGCACAATCAAAACAACGAAAACCTTGAATGACGCAGCAGCAGCGTAAGCATTAGATTGAAGAAGAATGATTAAAAAAAACAAAAACGCATGGATGCATACTCGATGTGGGTACTGCATCAACAGCAGTGAAACACATCGGCGAGAGCAGAATCAGCACCAGCAGGAGGCAAACAGAGCAGCCTCCTCTACTCTCCTTCATTTTACTCGTTTTTCTCCAATGGTTTTTCGTGTGGAGAATGTACATGAAGAGATGGAGGGATATGTTGGAACCAGCTGATGAGAGACTCGCCCAAATGGATTTTGAATTATGAACAGAGCAAGCAAGGTTATGGTGAGAGGAACCCCCCATATATATATGTAGTGAAAAATTGGGGTAACTTGGTTTCCCTGTTTTGGAGATCTGATGCATTCATTGTAGACTAGCAGTAAAAAAAGGAAAAATAAGAAATACTCTCTTTTTAATCCCCATTTCAAACTCCATTTAAATTTCGTTACCCGTGGCTGTCCACATATCCACCAAATCCATGATAAAACTTGCATTCTAGATATTTTTGTGGTTCGTCTTAAGAAATATTGTCCATAAAAATTGAATCAATGACAAACAACTCTTTTTCTAATAATTTAACAAGCATCGATTTTATCAAAAATCTAAACTGATCATAAAATATCCACTTAATATATATCTTAACAGCAAATGATTTGACATGTCATGAGAGATTTAAGAATCATATATATGTGGTATTATAATAGAGTGAAATTTTGAATATTCACATTCATGAATACTATATTTAATGTGATTATCTTGATTGTTGTATTTGTCTTTATCCTTAAAGTTGTTGTGTTAAATGTGCTCCTCCCTATGTTCAATCAAGTAAGATCTTAATGCTTGAGTTCATGTTTAATAGATTTAAGAATTAATAAGTAAGACCTTAACTTTGTGATAAGGATAAAATTGAATATATTTCCATCTTGTTAGATATAATATTCTTACATCTATTACTATCAGTTCGGATTTTGGATAAAACTGATTTTTCGACATGATATTAGATTAGATCGTAACAAAAAGTCATGTGGTCGTTCTCTATCTTCCCTCATTTACTATCATTTCTGTGGTTTATTATGTATACAAAAAAGAAAATAAATTACCCACATATTTACGGGTCAGTATTCTAATTTATTGTATAGACCTTGCTTTTATAGGCTTTCGAATGAGAGGCTTTTTTTTTTTGGGTTAAACAATAGTAGGAATACTAGATATATATTTTTTGTGCGTATTACCATCAGCTAGCACCTCTCTACCATCTTTATAACATCAATGGATTCCCGTATATAGTATTGATTGGTTAATCGAATTTTCTTTCGTGATTGGCAGGGGAGAGGGCAGTTACAATTTAGCAACATTTGTGATGGCTAAAAGCTAAGATTTTTTTGGAAGACTTACGCGCATATTAAAAGCTAAGATTTGATTAATAATAAATACATATATTTTCCATATGATGAAGTTACTGACTAGTTCGTCTAATAAGAGTTGCTCCTTGCATTGAAACCTAATTTCTCCGAAGTCAACATGTCCATTTATTCAAGTTGATGGCTATCTCAACGCTTGTCAATGAATTTCTCATCTACCATATGTTTTGAGAATATTGAACTTACACCAACTATTTCGTACGTCCTGGTGAAGCAGATTTGCAGCATAGAAACAACATGAACTAATTATGACTTGATCACGTGAATATCTAGTGTTTTTCATATCAACTAACCTATGCTCTCTCATTCCTATGAAAATGCAACTTTTTTAAAACTTTACCCTGCTCCGTAACAGAAAGGATGCAACTTTTTGACCTGGTATACTTGTTGATATAGAGTTTGTCATGTGTGCAACGACGATCAAATGTGATTTTTTTTGTAAATTTATTATAAAACATCAATGTTTGTTATGTAGGTTACGTATTTCAACCTAATACATGTTACGGGACGATTAAACGTGATTTGATATAAAAACGAGACTTATATTCATGTGTATAAAATAAAATAATATATATATATATATATATGTTGAATCTTTTATGAAACGGAGGGAGAATATTCAATATTTATTTTGATGAACCTAGTCCTTATACCAAACAAATGAACCACGCTCAATCATCCTCCAACCTTCGTGGATGAAAGTATATAATTTATATATCACGATAAATATATGTAACATAATGTTCGACCGTTTCGTTATATCAGTTGAAATTTGTTTCGACAAATCTCTCGGTCCAACGTTCATTTATTATGGGATGGAAGGAGTATAACGAAGGTAATTCATGATACTTATGCATAAGTTTACAAGTTAAATAAATTTGATTATCGTGGAAACATACTTCAAGAGCATATCTTCTGATGATTTTGTCCCACACTACTGACTCTTTTTATTAATTACAAGCTTGCAATTAATACGTTACATTTTATTTATGTACTCTATTGTCGTCTACCGTATAAGTTGTACTAGTAAATGGAAACTTTATTCATTAAACATAAGGACATCATGGATATATAGGTTGGAAATTTAGGTTTCGAGTATGTGTTTGACTAAATTTTGATTGAGAACTCGAGAAGGTTATATTAAGGAAAAATTACCCAAAGTACAACTTTGTTAATATAATGCCCAATAAGTATCCCATCTTTTTTTTCACAGAAATAGCACCATATCGTTTTTTAAATCCAATATGCATTTGCCTTCTTTGAAGTACACCTTCTTTTTATTTTCGTTTCTTGTATATTGAATCTCATATTGTAAGAAGTTTCATTCTACGAATATGTTGTTTATTTGAGGAATAATGATTGTTGAATCTCCTCATAGCCACTACTTTGTCTTCCTCTTCGTCATTGTCGTTAGTTCGTCGTCATCGATAATTCACCGTCGTAGTTTGTCGTCATTGTTAGTTCCTCATGCTCGTCCTTCGTGATCCGTTGTCGTCGTTAGTTCGTCGTCTGTCGTCCTTGCTTGTTGGTTCTTTGTGGCCGTCCGTCTTCATCGTTTTCTTTAATTGGTCGTTGTCCGACTTCATCATCATCATCGTCGTTAGTTCGTCGTGATCGTCTATCATTGTCGTCGTCCGTTGAGATATCGTGGGTGAAGGAAAATAATCTTAAATATAAATATAATAATTTTATTAGTAGGAATTTAAATATTATACGTGATAATCGTATTGGTGAAATTAATATTTAATTGATATCAGGATATTTATAAGGAAGAAAATTAGAGTGCGGTACTTTTAGATAATTTAAGCTCCATAACAATATCTGTTGAGAATTTTAATTGACCAAGAAGAAAGTGGATTTAATTACTAATCTACTTCTAAGTATCGGTTCACGCTCTCCTCAACTTTTAAGTATTGATACTTATTATATACTCACACGTCTCACATTAAGTGCAATACATTGATTTACACGAGAATGTATGTGTACGTTAAATTTTTCAGTAAAAACTCTTTACCCTTGAAGATTTGTGAGAGAAAGAAGAGAGAAAATAGAATCAGAGAAGAAATGATAGTTGAATGAATTGATGTGATACACTGGGACGGAGTTAAGACCCGAGCGTCACTAGGGACAAAATACTTATTTCATAAGTTTATAAAGAAAAATTGGACTTTAGTGGGTGCAAACTATGTAAATAGGGCTCTAAGTTGTAGTAACATTTTCTAAGAAAATATCATAAGAACATAATGAAAAGTCCAAATCTTGTGGAGGCATTTGCTCACACTAGGTATATGTTGGCTCTGGTGATATAAAATAAAAGATAAGAATGTTTTGATGCTTTTAAATAAAAAAATTCAAAAAAAAATAAATATTTTTTATTAGATGAAGGTAATATATTATATTAAATCAACATCTATTGAAATTTTGGGTTTGAATTCAAAAATCAATGTAAAGCGAGGGAAGTATATTTTTGAGCTCTCACTTTCCATCATTTCCAAAGTTTGGTTTTGTCTGACACTCACGTGAATGCCTATGTGGATTTAAAGCATTGATTACTGATTGGATTGTTAGGCCTATTAGGCTTTTGCTACTTTATATGCGTTAAAGCTTGAGACTGTGATTGTGAGTTCAGAGGAGAAGGGGAGGGGAGAGAAAGAGTGTGTTCTCGCAAGTCTTCTCCGAGAACACTTTTCTTACCAAACCGATCTCATGTCCTTAATCAATCCGATTCGAGCAACAAGCTAAAGGACGATTTTGTGTCTCGTGAAAATCACTTTTGATGGTTCAGTTATCTCCAAGGAAGCCTTACAAGGAATCTATTCCTTCCGAGAACACTGTGTTGTCTTGCGCTTGAATCAGACACCTATGTCAATCTACACAAAGTTTAGTGAAGCTGCACTCTTGCTACCATTAGAAATCAGATGTTCCATGAACTTTGTGATGACTAAAAACTACATGATCATTATCGATGCTGCTTCGCTAACTGCCGATGTCATCAGCTGTGTGAACTTATTTTTAGTTTCTTTTTCTGTCTGAAAGTGCACTGATTTATATGCATGAAAGACAAAACTAGCGCCTGGCTCAGCCATGAGGCAGTGATAGTCGTCCTTAAATATCCATAACCATCTCGGACCACACCAGTTTCATTTTTATCCACCCTACATCAAGCTAGATTCTAGAAACATGAATCTTTTGTTATTTTGATGTCATAGATGCTTGGATGTGATAACAGTCTTGCGATGGATGTTGTTATCACATCTTTAGATCTTTATCCAATTTGATAAGAACTGAAGACACGTTTCGACAGTTGCGTGTAATTGTTCGAGAGAAACATACACTAAAAGTAAAGTGTCTGGACCTTCATGGCAGATATCCGCCATGGGACGTCCGAACAGAAGAAACACACCAACATCAACAACTGATACTAGTAAGAAATAAGCATTGATGATTACAACAACAACAGACAATCATGTAAACTGGTTAAGAAAGTATTGAAGGAACCACATGGTCAAGAAAAAAATTGCTTACCAATGAGTCAATTCTTCTTTACGTTTTAAGAAAGCAATATGTAATCTAATGTTAGAATCATGAACTATTACGTTTGAATTAAAAAAAAAAAAAAGCATAAATGCTAAACTACCACAGATTATTCAGTAACTTCTCTTTGAATTCTATGGACCATTTTTTTTTTTTTTTCATAAACCAAGTATAGCAGTGTTCACAAAGGGGTAGGGACCGTAGTAACATGTCACTGCTCAAGTTCAATGTTCCCTATCATGAGGAAGCCAAGAATGAATTCTCTTGTTGCAAAACTATCAAGTGCCCACTCCATCACTTGCACTATAAATACCCAAATTGCATCTCAAACTCTTCAGCAAGAAACACACCAAGTTCCTCAAATCACTCTTAAAATGGAACTCTTGTACACAATAGGAATCTCGCTGGCATGTATCGTGGCGATGACTTGGGCGTGGAGGCTGTTCGAGTGGGTTTGGGTGAAGCCTAAGGCTCTCGAGAAGCAACTCAGGCAACAAGGCCTTTCAGGGAACCCCTACAGATTCCTGTATGGTGATACCAATGACAGAACTACCATGGCCTTGCAAGCTATATCTAAGCCCATCGCCTTCAGCGATGATTATGTGCCTCGTGTGATCCCTTTCCAGTACCACACCATCAAGAAGCATGGCAAGTGCATTAACTGGAGTTGAAACTAAATTTATAAGTCATCTGCTAATGGCCTGAAAGGGTTTACTAGCTGCTTTCACTAAAGTGAAGTTCCGTCGAGGAGCTTACTGAGATGAGCACTTCTAAACTTTCACAGGAAATATAATACTGAAAGCTCTTAAAAAATACATTCAGTTTGACGCGATAGTGTTACTAATGTCGTACACTGGAAAATGCCCAATGCTCGTTTAACTTTCCGTATTTGCCATAAATTTAGCAGGGAATCATGCATTCATGTGGAACGGTCCAACCCCGATTATATTCATCACAGAACCAGAGCTGATAAGGGAAGTACTGAACAAATACAAGGACTACCAGAAGCCGAAATCCAATCCACTAAGTGAATTGCTCGTGCCCGGATTCATTCAGTTTGAAGGCGAGAAATGGGCACAGCACCGCAAGCTGATGAACCCTGCTTTCCATATGGAGAAGCTGAAGGTAACTGTTGAGCTCCTACATCAACGTAACTTATTCAATATGCAGGTATGACTTATGACACAAAACTAATGATCAAAAACCAATTCAGCTTATGTTGCCATCATTCTATGCAAGCTGTGAAGAGATGTTGAATAAATGGGAGAAGATTGTACCTGAAACCGGCTCACGTGAGCTAGATGCATGGTCCTGTCTCACCACTTTAACGGCAGACGTCATATCTCGAGCTGCATTTGGAAGTAGCTTTGAGGAAGGAAGGAGGATTTTCATCCTCCTAAGGGAGCAGACTAACATTTTTACCAGCAGTATGCAAGCACTTTACATCCCAGGACAGAAGTAATCTAACTCCAACTTCAATTACTTGCTAAATTATTGACCCATGGGTCACTAATTTATGTCATCAGTATCATGACACATTGCAGTAAACTCCCGCCTCGCGAGATTAAGATTCTATAACACTTCGTTCTCTCATACCCGCTGCATGCAGGAGCAATGGCTGCTTCCAAAAGCTATTCACATGAATGTGAATGCTGATGGTAAGCAGAAGCCGCCGCTCAATACCAGCATTGTGCAACTATTAAGTAGAGGATACAGATAAACTGTTAAATGGATCATCATTTATTGCTATACCTATGAGATTGTATCGACCATTATACCAATGAGATTGTAGGTATCTACCAACAAGAACAAATAGGAGGATGAATCAGCTCAACACCGAAATACAGTCTTTACTCAAAGGTATAATATACAAGAGGAAGAATGAAATCAAGGCTGGCAAACCAGCAAAGGTCGACCTGCTCGGTATTCTACTAGGATCGACCTTCCAAGAGCAACTGAACAATGAAGAAAACAGAAAGCAGCATGTTGGAGTTACGGTTAATGAAGTGATTGACGAGTGCAAGCTATTCTACTTCGCTGGTCAGGAGACAACCTCTGTGTTACTCTCATGGACTTTAATATTGTTGGCAAAGCATCAAGGTTGGCAACAACGGGCAAGAGAAGAGGTTTTCGCAACCTTCGGAAAATCGAAGCCCACATTCGATGGGTTGAACCATCTAAAGATCGTAAGTCTTACTAGGGTCCTTTTTCTCATGGTTCATCAACAAAACCTAACATGCCCTAAACATACACAAACATTTCTCTGACGGACTGACTTGTCTATTGTTCAATTTTCAGGTGACAATGATATTGCACGAGGTTCTTAGACTATACTCTCCTGCGACAGAACTTCAACGAAAGACCGACCACGACATACAACTTGGAGAACTATCATTGCCTGCCGGCATGATTGTTAGCATGCCGATACTACTCGTACACCATGATGCTAAGTTCTGGGGAAAAGATGTCAAGGAATTCAACCCAGAGAGGTTCTCCAGTGGAATATCCAGCGCTACTTATGGGTATAACTCATTCTTTCCGTTCGGATGGGGACCAAGGATATGCCTCGGACAGAATTTTGCACTTGCTGAGGCTAAACTAGCTTTGACTATGATTCTGCAACGCTTCGCATTCCAGTTATCTCCATCATATGTTCACGCTCCTGTTTCAGCTCCAGCCCTGCTTCCCCAGCATGGCATTCAACTCATCTTAGAACGAATTTAAGGTTTCCAAATAATATAAGTCAGGTTCTTCCGCTGCTAAGAGCAGATACAATGACCGAACTCCCGCGAACAGCTTTATGTTTATTTCTTTCTGGATGGAACATACTATCCCAAGTATATCATAGCAGTAAGGTTGCTCTTTTCCATGTATATAGCCGGTATTTAAACTTGTAATATAATTCCTCGACATCACAAAAGACAATAAAGTGTGCACGAAAAAAATGTCCTAACTCCTAAGTATACTGACCTAATGGTCAAGCAGCTAGCAAGCATATACTGTAGTTCGGCTAGAAGTTCAATTTTGTTAATATGCAATGAGACTTACATAAAAATATAGAATACGACGAGACAGCTATGCTTTTAGGTTACAACTAGATTATTCTCATCTCTCATTTATCAAACAGAAGCTGAAGCGATCTCCTGAAATCTGGTTTTGTGAAATTACTCGTTTCGTTGGTCCTATCCTCTTGGTTAAAATCTGGTTTTGTGAAATTATTCGTTTCGTTGGTCCTATCCTCTTGGTTAAGTCCAAAACATATGTGAAAACAGAAATTATGCCTTGTACAAGAGCATCAAGTTTTTGTTTGTTTTATAAGCAACTCAGAAACCATTTCAGAAAAAATTTGGCTCCACCATAGTCGAGAAGCCAATTCAGGTTACTATGACGACAGAAACACAATGTGAACTTCCTTATCCCACTCATGGATAGTCCAAGTTTTGACATTATATACAAGTGTGTCGAAGCATGCATGAGAATGCATGATAAGCGATCTAAAGCAAGAACTTGAAAGGCGGCTGAACTAAAAGACACCAGTGCAAGTACCTTTCTGAAGCACATGCGAGCAACTTTCGATAGTATCCTCTAAATCATTAGACACGTACAACGACAGCCTTTGCATGTGTTCTGCAGCTTGGTCGAGCAAGTTTTCCTTCAGCTTCACGGAAAGCTCGAGATCAGATTTTAATTTGTCCAACTCTATATTTTGCTCGATCGGCCTTTTTCTGGTCCTTCACTCGGCTTCCCGTTTCTTTCTTGCACCATCTATATTCTCTTGTAGCAGCAGCAAACTTGAGATAAGGAAACACATCGCATATTATGCTTAAGATAAAAAGATCAACAGGAAAAAAGAACAAGCGCGTGTGAGAGCATGCATTCTTTATTCTGAGAACACAAGACCAGCATCACTTATTGAGAGCTCAGAATATCAGATGCTGAATTAATCCACTTGAAGCTGCTTTGAGTTGAAACCCCGGAGGTTTAAAACATTACCCCACACATTGCCTTATTCATCGGACTATCAACCTCTTTCGTTGTCTTACATGGTGATCTCTTTAACAAAAGTGTGTAAGAGACCACCATCACCAGCCTACCAATGATGTTTATCATCGGCCTATTTTCAGCGTCAGCAGCTTGAATATTCCAGAATGAGCAGCTTTTTCCTATTGACTGATTTCCCGATTATCTCCAGTAGCTCAACATCATCGCACCACAGCCTCGGCATCAGGTTGACCTCTGACGACCCGAATGGACAATCTTTAAATTTCGCATCAGCTATAAGGCATAATCTGTTGCAACTTCAGCAAATATGTTCCTTCATTGATGTAATTAACAAGCTACTATGTCGATGACCATTATCCTGAAATTCTTGGCCAAGTCATTGATAGACAAGATTTGCTGTTAGACTAAATGCCATTTAAGTATGACATCCTTAGCGTCAGTCACAGAAGAAAATTTCCTCATACCGTATGAGGATAAGGTCTGAAACCCGACCACCTGCTACTGCACAAAGTCACCAACCTGTATCTTTTACCTTCACTGGTTCGAAAGGATAAACGGTCGTAACAAGGACAGTCGTCATGAATATTCTGTACTGTGCATTCTCTTGATTGATTTTAGCACATGAATGACATGCCATAGTCCGTCCCCTACAGGATACAAATACAGCTCTTCCCCGACCACATCAGCCGAAAAATATCATTGAGGGGCTCTTGACGGGGTCAAAAACCAGGAAAAAAGAAAACCTCGCTTTAAGAAAATATGCTATGTAACTCACGAATAATTTCTTGACATATATTCATCCCAATCCCAACCTCGAACTCCTTAATCTGATCCAAGCAACAACCTAAAGAGCAAACCCATGTCTAGTGAAAATCTCTCTTCACAATCCAGCTTTCTGCCCACAGCAGTTGATAAGCAAACTATTACGGTGTTCCGAGCTCGTATCAGTCATTACGTCGATCTGCACCATGCTTCGTAAGAGCTGATCTGTTACTACCACTACCAATCAGATTATAACTTAGTGAAGAAGAAAAACTATGCGATCCCATTCCTGTGTAGGTGGTTCCCCGCCATCATTATAGATGTTGCTTCCCTCACTGCCAACATCATCATCGTCAGTGTGAACAGATTTTTATGCATGAAAAAACAAAACAGAATGGTGCCTGTCTCAGCCTTGACGTCATCATCATCGCGGCAAAACTATCCTCAACCATCTAAAGCCAAACCCTTTTGTTTTGGTCCACCCTATATGAAGCTAGTTTCTAGAAGCATGAACCTTTAATCTTTGGATGTTTTTATCACATCCATGGATCTTCCTGTGACTCAATCTGCACTTAAGACACGTTTCGACAGTGCGTATAAATAGACAAGATAAACATACACCAAAAGTAATGTTCAATATGGATTTATCTTCATCACCGATGCCTTCCATTTAAGGTCCCTGCAAAAGAGAACACAATCAACTAAAAATACCTATAAAAACAAAATTATTTAGACTCAGGGATAATAAACTCATCTCCCAACCATATGGTCATGGTTTCAACACCCCCTCGAGAGAGTTAGTTAAGAAACAATCACTCTGGATTCTACTACATAAATAAAATTATGTATATGTCGTCATGACAACACCTCATACATGAGATTATAAGAATATAGTCTATAACAAACCTATAAAACTAAAGACAGTCAAGATGCTTGCTTTGATAGCTTTGTCTTTTTTTGAATTATACATAGAGCACTTTCAACAAAACAGAGTTTGGAAGTTCTTGGAGAACAAGGTGGTAAAGAGGATAGGGACCCCATTAACATATCGATGCCCAACTTCATTGTTTCCTTTAGAGAAGCCAACAGTGACTTCGCTTGTTACAAAAATCATAGGGCGCCCACTCCTTCACTTGACACTATAAATACCGAAATGGCGACTTCAGCCCAGGTACCCCAAACTTGTAAGCAAAAACACAAGTAGTTCCTCAAAACACAAAGATGGAAACATTGTTCACCGTCGGAATCCCACTTGCATGTATCGTGGCATTGACTTGGACATGGAGGCTCTTCGAGTGGGTATGGTTGAAACCGAAGGCCCTCGAGAAGCAACTCAGACAACAAGGCCTTTCAGGGAACCCCTACAGGTTCCTGTATGGTGATACCAATGACAGAGCTACCATGGCCTTACAAGCTACATCGAAGCCTATCGCCTTAACCGACGACTATGTGCCTCGTGTAATCCCTTTCCAGTACCACACCATCAAGAAGCACGGTAAGTGCATAACTAAGACTCATTAGCTTGACTACAACTAAACATATGGGCTATAAGAGAGAACATGCTTGCCATTAGAGATCTCTGAAGTGATCTGCTAATAGCTTGAAAGGGCTTATGAGTTACTCTGGCCATGTTTAGCAACTTTCAGGACCTTATTGTGAAGTTCACTTCTAATCTTTCTGGAAAGACCGTGCTAAACGCTTTTCGTGCATGGAAGGGCATAAAACAAGAGACTAGATCGTGTGGGTGGTGCTGGGTGCAATCGTGTTACCAGTGTCGAGCACTAAAATATGACAATGCTCATCTAATTTCCTGTATTTGGCATATATATGACAGGGAATCATGCATTCATGTGGAATGGACCAACTCCGGTCGTGTTCATCACAGAACCAGAGCTGATCAGGGAAGTATTTAACAAATACAGAGACTACCAGAAGCCAAAAGTCAACCCGCTTGTTGAATTGCTCGCGCCTGGATTCATTCAATTTGAAGGCGACAAATGGGCACAACACAGGAAGCTGATGAACCCAGCTTTCCATGTAGAGAAGTTGAAGGTAACTCCACCATAGTCCTCAAACAGAGGAACTTATTAGTTATAGAGATAAGACATGGTGTAGAACTAATGATTAAAAGAAATCGCTTCAGCTTATGTTGCCAGCGTTCTATGCGAGCTGTAAAGAGCTGGTGAATAAATGGGAGAAGATTGTAACTGAAACCGGCTCCCATGAGCTAGATGTGTCGCCCTATCTCACCACTTTAACAGCAGACGTCATCTCTCGAGCTGCATTTGGCAGTAGCTTTGAAGAAGGACGAAGGATTTTCACTCTTCTTCGCGAGCAGACTAACATTGTCACTGAAAGTATCCACACGCTTTACGTCCCAGGACAAAGGTATTTATCTCAAAGTTAGATTACCTGCTAACAACTTTTGCATCGGTCGAGCATGCTCTTTGTTGATTATCCCAGCAAATCCTTCAACAGATCATCATTTATTCATGTACTTATATAAATGTAGGTATCTACCAACAAGAACAAACAAAAGGATGAAGGAACTCAACATAGAAATACAATCTTTACTCAAAGGTATAATATACAAGAGGAAACGCGACATGGAGGCTGGAAAACCAGCTAAGGATGACCTATTAGGCATTTTGCTGGAGTCGAGCTTCCAAGAACTTCGAAACCAAGCACAAAACAAAAAACAGCATATTGGACTCACAGTTAAGGAAGTGATCGACGAGTGCAAGCTATTCTACTTTGCTGGTCAGGAGACGACCTCTGTGTTACTCTCTTGGACTATGATATTGTTGGCCAAGCATCAAGATTGGCAAGAAAGAGCAAGAGAAGAGGTTTTGACAACCTTTGGAAAATCAAAACCCACATTCAACGGGTTGAACCATCTAAAGACCGTAAGTTCTGCAAAGGATTTGTTTGGCTGCAAAACGACTTAAAAATAATTTTTGGATGAAATGACACTATAGTTTATGTCTTCAGGATCTATAAACAAACTGGAAAGGCCATAACCATGCATAAGCCCCAACTCATTCAGCATATCAAGATAGATTATCTAATATATACTCTTATGTCTAATGTTTTCATCGTTCAGGTGACAATGATATTGCATGAGGTTCTTAGACTATACTCTCCTGTGACCGAACTTCAGCGGAAGACTGACCACGACATACAACTTGGAGACTTGTTACTACCCGCCGGCATCATTGTCAGTACGCCAATAATATTTCCACACTATAATCCTAAGTTCTGGGGAGAAGATGTCAAGGAATTCAACCCGGAGAGGTTCTCCGATGGAATTTCCAAAGCTACTAATGGGAATAACTCTTTCTTTCCATTCGGATGGGGACCAAGGATATGCATCGGACAGAATTTCGCCCTGGCTGAGGCTAAACTTGCTTTGACTATGGTTCTACAACGCTTCGCTTTCCAGTTATCTCCATCATATGTTCATGCCCCTATTATGGCTCTTCTCCTTGTGCCCCAACACGGCATTCAACTCATCTTAGAAAGAATTTAAGGTCGCTCAAGAATGTTAGTAATGTTCTCCTGGAGCATAAAACCATTTAGAGACCCTGGTGAATAGCTTTATGGTTATCTCTGCTTGTAAAATAGTATCAGATATCAATAAGTTGTTTTAACTTTGCAATCTACTAAGGTAAACAAGCTTTGAAATACTACCTCAACATCCCAAAGGATCAAGAGTAACAAATTTCCATGTAGTCTTCTATAAGTTGCAGTGCTTTCTTATGGACTCTGTAACTATAACCGTTAACAGAACAAAAAGACTTATCCTAATCATCTCTTATCCTAATCATCTCTCTGATTAACAAGGCATATCCTAACTCCGATGCATGGCCTGCCGAGGTTCTATCATGAAGAAGCTAAGAAAGCACTTGGCAAGTTAGTAAGGAGTTGAGTTTCGTTGCTATGCCTTAAAACTAATATCAAATCGCGGAGTATGATGTGGCTAATATGATTTTTGCTTGCAAGTAACTTTTTTTATTTTTTTTTCTCAACAAGTGAACTAAAGATGGAATTCCCGGAGGAAATCTGATTATATGCCAAAAAAAAAAAAATCGTTCCATAACTCATGCTCTTCTAGTTGAATTTCAGACGATATCACAGTATAGGGGACTACTCAGCTAGAATAGAAATTATGCTTTATGAAAGAGTACCAACTTTTCCATTTGAGAACTCACTGGGCAAACCATTACACGACGGCACAATCTCCAAGGCCTATTCAGGTTATTGCGAAAGCAGATACACCCTGACGTTCCACATTCTATCATATACTAGTCTCTATTCATGATATTTTTCACTGGTATGTAAACATGTATGAAAAAAAATTTAATTTACCACTCTAAAGCAAGAACTTATATGGCCTCTGAGCTGAGAGATCCAGCGCAAGTACCTTGTCAAACACATCCTTTCATGCTGAAGAAGATCCGCCAAATCTTTGGATATGTACAACAGCAGCCCTTGCACGCGATCTGCAGCTTGTTTGAGCACGTTTTCCTTCCATTACCTTGAGGAAGCTTGATGGACCGAAATCGGAAGTTGATCTGTCTTGTTCTTTCTTTCACACACCTATTCTTCTGTCCTGCACATTGGTTCGTTCGTATGTACTACGCCGTCTTTCTCTAGTGCAAGCACTCATACATATGCTCCCAAAACAGTTGCGATCTTGAGAACGAGAAACCACGACAGAGAATTCAGTTTCACCTCATAGGATCGTCAAGGCTTAAGCTCTTTATCTACACCTTTGCACTCTCCATCATGCTTTGAACTTCTCTCACTATCTGACTCCGTGAGCTTTTTACCCAAAGCGGGTAAAAGACTCAGGCATGACCTACCCACCAATGTGTATCATCGGCCTATTTGCAGTCTTTGCTAGTTCAAACATTCCAGCATGAGCAGCTTTCTTTCTCTTGACCGATCTCCCGATTATTTCCATGAGCTCACTATCATCAGCACCACAGCGAAGCGGGTCCCTTAGGCTGACCTCTGATGGTCCAAAAAGACATACTTTAAAATTCCCATCAGCCAGCAGCCGTAATCTATTGCAACCTGAGCAAAAATGTTCTGTCATCGACGTAATAAACGAGATGGTACCTCTGTGCCCATCAATCTTGAAGTTCTTGGCTGTGTCTGAAGGGTGATCCTTGTGCCTTTTTAAGCTTGGAAATTTCTTCACAACTTGGTCTAGCATCTCCAAATACGGTACCAGTTTCTTCACATTCCACACATTCCCATCAAAAGGCATGAACTCAATGAACCTGATATTGACTGGTTTCTCCCTTGTTAAATCCACAAAATCCCAAATCTCATCATCATTAAAGCCACGCATGATAACACAGTTCACCTTAACAGGATCAAAACCTAGGTCTATAGACGTATCAATGGATTCCATAACCCTTTCAAGGCCTTTACGTCGAGTCATAAGCTCAAATTTTGCAGGAACCAACGTGTCTAAGCTTATATTTATACAAGTGAGGCCGCTTTCCTTCAACTTAGGAAGTTTTCTAGCAAGAGCAATCCCATTAGTAGTCATGGCCAGTGTCTTCAATCCTTTAAGTTCAGACAACTCCGAGCATATTTCTACGATATCTTTCCTAAGAGTCGGCTCCCCGCCAGTTAGCCGTATTTTACTCACCCCAGACCTAACAAAAAGATCTGCCAAGTGTACGATCTCTTGTCTTGAGAGAAGTTGTGGGCTAGGTGTGAGCTCCACTCCGTCAGCTGGCATGCAGTACTGACATCTCAGATTGCAGCGTTCTGTCAAGGCGATTCTCAAATAAGTATGAAGTCTTCCAAAGGAATCTACCAACATGTCAGAGTTCTGATCAACCTTTACAGCATCTTCCAACATTGGGGAGCAGGAGGTTGCAAGGGTGCGACTCGCAAAGCCATATGTCGTTCCCCGATAGTAGTCCTCATGGACTTTTGCTTTATTTCCACAGATAGCCTGTTGCATTGAATATCACGTGTAAGCAACAACATAACTTAACTACAAAATAGATAACTAGCAGAAGAAATTTTTTTAGCTGAAATTTGCAGATAATGGCACATAGAGGACTGTAGAAGCGGAGGTGTTGGAACAGAAAAAAATGGAAAAAGAATACAAAAGAAAAGAGACATAGGCAGATCCTTATGTAGTCGAGATGTGAACCAAAATACAAGAAGTGAAAGTAGAAAGAGACGACAGAAGCTTCCGCAATATCCTCTCCTTATTTGATGCTAACTGTTCACTATTTATACATAAGATGAAAGGAGAATACATGTTGAGCTAACACACGGCTAACCATAGCTTGTCTACTTAATTTCAAACACATGTTCTGTTGGAATAAAGCCAACACAGCTAAAGCTCGGGTGTCTCAAGACATGGCATTTCTGAGAAATATACTGTAGTTAACATACCGGGTTGGAAAGTTTGCCGAATCTCCTAAATCCATGGAGTAATCCTGGCAAGTTCCACCACATGCCCATACCAGCTGTAATCATAAGGACCAAAGAAACAATGGTTATAAAGAGCATACAATGTAAATGACATGGCATGCTGCTCTGTTTAACAAAATGAAACCAACATGATAAAATGTGGCGAATTTTATCTACTTGTTTAGTAAGATCAAATAGTTAGTACGGCATGATAAGGAAAGTTCAAAAAGCTGTCACTCTATGAGACTTCATATTTTGCACCAAGATGCAGAAAGGCAAAAGGTGATGAAATCGCCAATGCAAAATTAGTGTTGGAATTGGTATGAGCAAACGATCAAAGCAAGAACAAACGTTTATTACATTTTTCAGATTGCAAGCGACACCCAAACGAGTCACAATGACTATCTTGGTAGATCTACGAGTTGCCGTAAGCCGTCCTTAAACGTCAACTTTTTTTCCCTAGCGATAAGCAAGGGCTTTCAAGTTCCAAGTATAAACCATCGCGAAACAGCTAAAGTTTCATCGACAAAGCAAAACCCTTTCGCCATTACATTGAATCGCCTTGGACTTAAATCATCAACAAACGTTGAGATGAGTGACAGAATCAACAATAGTCTCCAGGTTCATATGTATCAATGCTTATCCAGTATACCAAGGTCACTAATTGAGCTCGCACATCTAGGACGCATTACACGCCCAATGATTCGCTATGCCTATACAAACCAAATGCCTACAGTTGTTTCTATTCGTAACCGGTATAAGTCTAACCATCTCTAGTCTAGTAAACCATTCTTTCTTTCCGCAAACAGGATTATCGTCGTCGTGATGACAACGAGTTTCTTCCATGTTCCCAGACTCTCCACATCAATCAGTCTCTCCTCTCTCACCCTAATTGTAACCGACAGCACAGGCCAAATTCATCTACCCTTGTCCAAAATGCATAGAACTATTAACTACCATTGATTCAAGCTTTCAAGTTTCAATTCGTGAATCTCTCACGTTCTCCATGATCTTACACTCCCCCCCCCCCCCCCCCCCCAAAAAAAGGACAACTTAGCCAAAAAAAACACCCATCACAAATCCACAGCCCAACCAATCGAAAACCCTATCTTATCAATCCATCCACCAACAAAACACAAGAAAGAAAGAAAGAAAGAAAGAAAGAAAGAAAGAAAAAACAGCAATCCCACAGCGAGTACAGGTAAGCAAAAAACAATTCTTTCTTTGATGCACTAGCTTACCTGATCAAACGCGGACAACGACGGCGACGAATTCGGAAAATCGGGTATCAGAAATTTCGATGGAGAATTGGGGTTTGAGAGGCTGATGATGAAGAGAAAGAGGGCTTTGAGGATAGATATTATAAGCAGGTGAGGAATGAGGTGGATAGATATCTTGATGCTATGTGATGTCGGCATTTGATGGGAGAGGTCGGTCAACCTTGATTTTGGGTTCGCTTCCCATGTTGTCTCATTTGTCTCGTGAGAAATAAGGATGGGAAATGATATTCTTAAAATTCAATTTCGATCATTTAACTTTCAATCATAGAACATTATTTGTATAAAGATTTTTTAATTTAAATTAAAGAAAATTATTTGATTATACTTTAAAAATTTTAAAAATACATAAATAGATGCAGATCCCCTATCGTTGGTCTTTGGTGCTGTTTGTGTTGTGTGTCTTTTTTCTCGCATTTTAAAATTTGAAAAAAAATTTAAAACCCTATTAAGAAAATATCTATCCTAATTAAAATATAAAAATAATCTAATAAAAATAACTCCGTAAAAAATTATACCCATGAAAAACAAATCCATAAATCTATTATTTATATAATTACAAAAAAGAGTAAGATGATAAATCATTTAAATGACAAACGACGTGATATAATAGGATATTTATGTCGTTTTAAAATCTTTAAAGATAATCGGATAATTCTATGTAATTTAAATTAAATGAATCTTTTAATCTTTGATTAAGAGATGAATGGTTGAGATAAATAAATGTTAAAATTTTTATAATGATCCTTTATTAAAAAAGTTATAAAAAATCCTGTAAATTGTTTTGAAAATAATCCACTGTTATCATAAAACTAAAATATTTATTATATAAGTATTAAACAAAAACTTAATAATAACTTATATTGATTATTAATCATCTAACTATAATGATATCTATATTATATGAAAATTATATTTTATTTTATTGTATGAGTTGACATTTATAATAGATCTTTACTTTTTTTGAATTCTATAATGTTGTGCAATGCAATGCACAGATTAATAATCTAATAAAACTAAAATCAAAAACACCAAATTAACCTGAATCTTTGAATTTTTTATCCAACAATCCACATACTGTGCTGTTCCCTCCTCTACTGCAGGGGATCTCCAATCAGTCCCTCTAATATCGGCATTCAATTAGTCCAATGGTTTGATTACTTCCAATATTGAGATTTGATGTTGAACAAATATTGTCACAGACGTTCCACAGACCTGCGTATAAACATTTGTCAGAAAACCCAATGAATGACCCTGCTAATATTCTATGACAAATTTCTCACAGTTAATCACTCTACTGCATTTATAGTGCCACCAAACCTCTTAAATATGCACTTCCCCGTATTCAAAAGATATACACATTTACAAAGACCTCTCGCTTCTCATCTCATTTCGTTACACATCCAAGGCAAACCACCTCAGGTCAGCTGTTCCATTTCTTCGTTGCCATTTTTGTTCTATGAAACCCATGTGAGAAACTCGAGATTACACCCACGCACACATCTTCATAGAACACATTGTCACAGATTTGTTACCCATATAGTTTAGTTCAATATTTCATCTCTCTGAGTCATTCTGTTGTTGCCATTGATTATGGGTTCTATTCCAATGGTTGTTTCTCAGTCACTTTTTGTGTAACAGAATCAGAAATTACCCAAAGCGTGAAATTTTTACCATAAATGGAGTCACCCTTTTGAGCTACAACTTGTGGACAGGAAAAAAAATAAAAAATTGGAAGCTAAGTATGTGATTACAATTTCTCTCTTGAAATTTGATTTTGAGGCCATTTGCTCCAGTGGGTGAAAATGGATGGAGGAGGGAAAGGGAGGAGCAAGAAGAGCAACAAATCAACAGTTTGGTTCTCACTGAAGAAATCACTACACTGTAAATCTGAGCCATCAGATGTGCATGATCCAAAGTCGTCGTCGTCATCAAGGAAGCAGCAAATGGGAGGAGGGATGACAATCTTGACCACAAAGGCAGCAAGGTCAGGTTGCTCAAGATCCATTGCTAATCTCAAGGATGTGATTCATGGGAGCAAAAGGCACGTTGAGAGACCACCAAGTAATTGTAGCCCAAGATCAATTGGGAGCAATGAATTCATGAACCCTTTGGTCCATGAAGTCATCTTGAGCAACTCTACGTGTGAGCTCAAGATCACTGGGTTTGGAGGTTACCCTGATGGGAATGGTTGTAACAATGGTGTTGGTGGCGGCGGCGGCGATGGGGGTGGTGGTGTTGGTTCACCATTTGTTGGGACTTTGAGGCCTGGAACACCAGGGCCTTACCCTACAATGAACTATCACAGTCCCTCCTATAGGACAACAACATCAGCATCAACTCCACCAAGGAAGTCATCAAGTCTTGGAGTGAAATCTCATGTTTTGGGTGGTATGAGTTCAAAGCATAGGGGAACAGGTCTTGAGGTGAGTACGAATGACTCCAATGGCTCAGCTGGCTGTGTTACGTGCCGTAAATGTGGAGAGCAGTTCAATAAGTGGGAGGGACTTGAAGCTCATCACCTCTCCAAGCATGCTGGTAATGAATCCCCTAGATCTTGCTCACTTTTTTGAATTCATTGTTGTTGATGAAGACAGTCTCTCTGTTGTCCGCGTGAGCATCTAAGTTGTGGTTGATGAACCACATCAACCATGTTTTGTGTTCTCTGCTGTGTGAAAACTGAAAATTTGTTTTTTTTTGCCTTTTCTTGAGCATTGATTTCAATGTGATTTAGCTTTCTTTTTTTTTTTTTTCACTTTTTTGCAATCAATTTGTTGATTATGTTGCTGTTTCTTCTATTAATTATATACTGTTCCAACTAATATAACATTGATATATCAAATCTGTTATCTAGTAGCATGACCCTCTGCTGATATTGTTAGGTCTTTTGGCATAAGAACATAGATTTTTCTATTCAAATTTAAACTGAAATTTCTTCAAGTTACAATCAAAATGAGCATCTCTTTCGTGCAGTGACAGAGCTGGTGGAAGGCAACTCATCGAGGAAAATCGTGGAGATAATATGTCGGACAAGCTGGCTGAAGTCGGAGAATCACTGTGGGAAGATAGAAAGAGTGCTAAAAGTTCACAACATGCAGAAAACGATAGCTCGATTCGAAGAACACAGAGAAATGGTGAAGATCAAAGCCAGCAAACTTCCCAAGAAGCACCCTAGATGTCTTGCTGATGGAAACGAGCTGCTGAGGTTCCACGGCGCAACAGTCGCGTGCTCTCTTGGCCTCAACGGCGCCTCTAGCCTTTGTGTCTCGGAAAGATGTTCAGCTTGTCGGATCCTTAGACACGGATTCACGACGAAGAAAGAAGTCAAGGGTCGCATAGGAGTCTTCACGACTTCTACTAGTGTAAGAGCTTTCGAAAGCATTGAGATCCCGAGAGACGATGCATCTATGAGGAAAGCATTGATTGTATGTCGAGTTATCGCAGGACGAGTTCATAGGCCTCTTGAGAATGTACAAGAATTGACTGGGCAAACTGGGTTTGATTCACTAGCTGGGAAAGTAGGACTTCATTCAAATATTGAGGAGCTGTATTTGCTCAATCCAAGAGCTTTGCTTCCATGCTTTGTGGTAATTTGCAAACCATGAAGACGCTGAAATGAATCAATGTGTGATCATTCTTTTTGCCCTTTTCAAGTAAAGCTTCTCCTTTGTGCAATTCCTCATTTGATATGTTCTTTTTATGTATGTATATGGTTTTGGTTTTGGAACTTCAAGGTTATTATTGCTCTTATGTTCATGAATACTGAATTAGCCTAACTCGAGAAATTGATCCTTCATTGTAATCGATGGAATTAAGTAACAACATAATATCAATTGAGAATAGAAAGAGTGACACGTGATCTATTGTTGTTGCAGTACAAATGATTTTTATTTTCTATTATGTATTATCGTTATTTCAATATATTCTTGCTATGAGCTTCTTCACATTTCCTCTTCTAAATAGAAATGGAATTATCCAAAAAGATATTCAGGTACAGACACATGACAACATGTATGTATATTACAAACAGTGTTGCTAACGAATATATATGTGACAAATAGTACTGTAGCATGTCTCTTATGGACAAAAGAAATGGGTGTTTTGTGAGTCAAAACATTTTGTCCTGTTATCTATACTGTGATAAGTATATAGTATATGGAAAAACTTGGGTTATCACATGTTATGAAAATGCAACCACTGAATAGTAACTTCCCTGGCATGGCCATGTGGTCCATCTGATAGAATCCAAGCGGTGGTTGTTTTATCAAGAAAATAGAACTATTGTTGTCGTGTTGCTCATGCTCATATTTATGTTAGAAAGTAAATCCACTGTTTAATGTGAAAATCTGTATTCATGAAAGTTGTCATTGTCAGGTTTGCTATCTGTTTTTTGAGTCCTCGTTGCTGATTGTTGATCCTTTTTCTTGGTGTGAGGATGCCGCTGGCCTAGGACCGGTTTGGTACCATTTTTAAAAAATTGTGAACATAAAAAATCAATTAGTAATTATAAAAAACCAAATTGAAAAACGAAAATATTTTACATAATAGATTATTTATTTTAAAATAAATATTTATAATATTTTCAGATGAATCCCGAAACTAAAGTTGAAAACCATTTTTTGTAATTCTTTTGTATTTTACTTCAGTTTTATCGATTTGAAAAACAAAAATCCATAACAAAAAAACTATTTAGTTAGTCAATATATGAAAACTGAAAACATAAAACAAAATCTTTTTGTCAGTTGAAGTCTTTGTGTGGAGGTTCAAGCTTCCATCTAAAATAATTGAATGTGGCTAAAACCTAAAATGAGTTTCTTCTTCTAAACAGATCACAAAACCTCATTTATGACCAGAATACAAGAGGTTTAAATCGAAAAATGAGTAATATTTAAACGTCATCAAAATCGAAACAAGAAAAATGCTTTCATCGAGGTAAGTTCACGGACGTAAACTTTTTCACTGGGCGTAAACTTCGAATCTTGATCCACGCATCTTAACATCCTTGCATCAGCTTATTTTCAGCTGCAATCCATGATATTTATCTACATTAAGCATGAAGTCAACCATAAATTGCATAAAACGCATCTGCAGCACTCTTTCTTCAATCAACTTTGGTTATCATTCGTCAAACTTTGTTTCTGAAAAAAAGAAAAAGAAAAACAACACTATCGAAATAAGAATTCAAAATAAACTAAAACTAAACTAAAAAACTAAAAAAATATAAAAAGGGGCATAAATATAAGAAAATAACTCAGAAAAATATGTTAAAATATGTGTTTAACACAATTCACTTTCCTGCATTGTTTATTTGTGGTTGACCACTTAGAAATTGTAGGAAAACTGAAACTGATAAGTGTAAAAATCGAATCTTATCAAGAATTGTTACGCATAATGAACTGATTCATACTACAACTTGAGTTCTTGTAAAACACGTTATAATAAATCAAAAAAATTTAAATACTCGAGTTAAGTTACCCTTAGTTTTGTTTGTTATCAAAAGCAAAGGACTAGTAATAGCTAAAAAAAGGACGATTTCCATTGTACCATTAAGCACAACCTCAATTAATTCTACACCAATCTTTTTCTGTAATATTTGTACTCATAAAATGGGACCAAAGCATGAGGTTGCCTCGGTGGAATGGATTCAATCATAAGTTATTTTTATAAAAATAAGATAATTTTTATAAAAATAACTTATGATTGAATCCATTCCAATGTTTTTTTTTATATTTTATATTTAATAAGATTATATGATATGTTTTTTTCTTGAAAAAATAATACATAATCCTCCTGAATTTTTAAATTTCTACAAATAATCCCTCTGAATTTTGAAAATAACACACGTTTCTTTATTAGGGAGGTTTTCTATCAAAAAAGTATATAATTTCATGGGATCAATGACTATTTGATAATTTATGAGAATGAAGTACAATCGAATGATAATTGAGAAAAATTAAATATTTTTTTTTTTTTTCCGTTCCATTCAAATTACAACATTTTCTTTTTGGATCATTCCATTCAGATTACAATATTTTCTTATTTATCAAATGTTTTATATAAAAATATCAAAATATCCTTATTTTATATCATATCAATCCACCCATCATTTTTTTTTTTGATTTTTTTTATCTCATATATTCATAAGAATTTTTTTTATTAATTTAATATATTTAAAAATTATCATATTAAATTAAATTGTTATAATTTGAATCGAGGAGATGAAGTATAAAATGGGACCAAAGTCCCGTGTGAGCCCCAAATTTGGTGGGCCTTTTTCCTCCCATCCTTCACCCCAACGAAGGGACCAATAGCCCGATTATTCTTGAGCTTGTTAATTAGTGATGATCCCAAATAATTAGCTGTAGAATCAACTGTAGATCAAGGGTACCTTAACTTCTAGGATCTCGTGTAACAAGTCACAATAAACTCCAAACTTCTTCTCTCGTTCATATCAATAGTTTGCTATCAAAGTGCCTATCGAAAATTTTTCTTTAGTTGTACCTATTTGTGGGTTAAATGGTTACTCATGTCGAGTAGATTATACAAGTCCATCCGCTTGTGCATATTGCAGGAGACAAAAACGAAAGAAATAACATAATGTTTATATACGACTAGGGAGGGACATGTACATGATACAAGTGTTTAACTAAGTAATATATAGTAGTAATAAACTAAGATGAGATATGCATTACTCCCTCCGTCCCAAGTGAAACGGCATATATTTTGAAATTATCAATAAAATGATCAAATATTATTTTTTATAAAAATATCATAAAATAATAATGATAGATTAAATTATAAACTTCAATCTTGTGTCGGATAAATATGTTTCTCATATCATTAAAAAAATAAAATATCTCAAAATACGTATCATTTTATTTATTTATTTATTTTTGTGATTGGGGAGTACTATCTTATTCCAAAAAGATATTATAAATAAGGTACTAAGATCTCTTTGTTTATTTTTAGAGAGAATTTAATCCCTATCTTTTTTTTTTTTTACCATTTGTCATATCCTGTTTTTTTAATTACCAATCAATCACCTAAAAATCTAAAAATCCAACTTTACCTTAAAAAGCTAATATATAATCTACATCAAATTATAATAATTACAAACATCCTACAACTCTAACCCTTCCTCTCTAATATGCCTATAGGAGTTGACCATATGCCTGCGGGAGTTGAAAGTACGTCCATTGGAATCGACAGTACATTCGTCGTTGGAATTTGACAACTCTGGAGTTATTCGTCGAAGTCGACAATGAGTCCGCTGGAGTTGACTGTATGTTGTTCGTCGCAGTCGACAGTATACCCGTCATCGGAGTTGACAATTCTGAAATTGTCAACATATCTTATTTAATAATTTTTTCACATAAAAAAATCAAAATCATCATTATTTATTACAGTATCAATATCGCATCTCATATTGTTACAGTAAATTCTACCAACACTCAAAATTTTTTTCTTCACCAAATTTCACACAAATTCAACACACATAAAATCACAGGTCGGATCAATATGTTGTTTAAAATATGAAACAAATAAAATAGTTTAAATTATTTACTTCAATGATAAGTTAATTTAATGATGTAATTTTGTTACATTGTAAAGATAAACACCAAACTTGTTTAAATAACGTACTCGATAGTGCACTGAAAAAATCATCTTCTTCTTCTTTTTTTAATTGAGATGGAGAGGGAGTAATTGATAGTACACTAACAAATTACAATGTCATATTTTGTGGAAGATTGATTGCTCACGTTGCATATACACCATATATATGAACTGCAACAATGAGAAATGTTTGAGCTAGATATGGATGCCTTATGCCGAAACTCGTGATATATGAGAACATCCGACACTATTACACCGAACCATCCAAAAAATACAGATCTTCTTCTTCATCAAGATAGATATATAAATGAGTTGACTGACAAAAGTTGTTCTGTGCATGTCACAGCCCAAAACCTGCAGAAAAGCCACTTGAAGACCCTGAAGCAAACTAACTTCACTTTAAATAGCTTCCATGATTTCATCTGCACAGCCCATCCAGACTCATTGAACAACTTCCTTCACCAATTTTTTTTTCAAAAAATTATTGTGAAAGCGAATTCTTTTCATCTTCAAATTTTATTTTCATTACGGTTGTGTATTGACTCTGTCAGTTGTGGACTCGTGACTCACTGACAGTAATGCAAAGATAGGTGCCCCGTATCTATGAGGGTTTGGATAGATGACTAGATAGATTAAGCCATGGTTTGTGTCGTGTATGAACTTGATGAGAGCTTTAATGGAATTCGAACGTGTTGTTGAGAGTGATAAATGAATATCCTCCAACACATGACAATTAGGACATGAGAAAGAAAGAATACAAAAGAAGATAACGATCAGAATACGTACATGCGTCCCAGATAAGCTCGACTTAATAAGCTCAATTAAGACTTCGGTCGATACGTTTATGAATAAGAATTCCATGTCAAGATGGAATACATGTGTCCTAGATATTAAGGTAAACATATTAAAGCTGTGTAGACATGGGCCGCATGATTCCATTCTGTTCCCTTGCTGCTAAAAATTAACTGCTTGTTATTTGGGATCTAATTTTTTTATTCAGTCATCCAACATATTTTATATATCAATTTTTATATTTATTTAAAAATTTAATATTAATATTAATTTTTACTTTTTTGATACTAAACATTTAAATGAATTTATTTTTAATTAAAATTTATTTTTATTAATAAATTATGAGTTTTTTTCCCACTTTATTATTCCAAAGTTCAAAAAATTTATTGTAAATAGTAATTATTTTTGTAGAATTTGAAATAATACAAAATAAGAGTAATATGTGTGGAATAGGTTATGATTCCTTAGAATTGGGGAAAGAAGAGAAGGATAAAGAATGATATAGAGATATGGATAAAGATTTGTCAAATTTCCTAAATTTTGGATAGGGAATGATGTAGGACACCCATTGCAAATGTTCATGGTCAACTTTATATTTTTTTTTTTCGAGGTTTCTATTTTGATCCAATAGATTACTCCTTCATCTCAAATTAATTAAAATGTTTTTTTTATATATAGATCTTTTCAACATAAATGAATAGTTCATTATTAGGAAACTTTTTTATAATATAAACCTTTCAAAACATCCATATTTTATATTACATAGTACTCATTCCATCATCATTTCTTTTTTTTTTCCTCGTTTGTCGCTCTCACATTTACAAGAACAAAAAAGATCATTACATATATAATTTAACATATAAATAAATTTTTGTATTGAATCAAAATATTTTGATTAAATTAGAATAAGAAGAATAATAGTTCTTTTTCCTTTTTTCTTTCAACAATTAATATTTTATTTTTCAAATGAATTTAGTACTTCTTTTGTCCAAAAAATAAAATAAAAATACAATGGTTTAACTTAATCCATATGGAAGGATTTGAACCTTTTGAAGCCGTGGTCCCAACAGACTCAAGTATCTGAGCCCGAGGGTGATGCCCTGTGCGAAATCTGCAACTTGATAAACCCAACCTTTATATTGTGACTTAATCCATATGGAAGGATTTGAACCTTTTGATTGAATACTTGTTGTAAATTACCAATTCCTGAACATAAGACCAGTGTGGGACCGGATAAACTCCCAAAGCTAGTTAGATTTGTGCCGTAAGTGCAGCTTGTTGAAACAAATTTTCCTTTACACATACCTTAAGAACAGAAGCTCTTCAGGCAGAAATCAGAAGTTGCTCTGTCTAATTCTTTCTTTATCTCGTCATTTTCGTGTAATCGGGTTCTTACATGAACTTGCACAAATCAGTTTCATTTACATTCTCCAGTGGAAGTTGCAATCTTGAGAGAGGAAAATCACAGATACCACCCCACATGGAATTCAATTTTAGCTCTAGTATAAAAAGATCTGCAGAGAACAAAACAACAACATTTACATGCCAAGTCTTGCCCTTTTTTCTTTTTTTTATCATTCCCATAAACGATTGGTTCAAATCGTTTAAAGAAATTAAACTGCAACCAAAGATTGAACACATATTTAAAGAATCCAGAACCAGAGAGATCAGAAGACACAAACATCAGAATGATACATATGCAGCACAGTAGACATTGGTAGAGGAAAAAATGTAGGAGAACAAAGCGAGCTGTAGAAAAAGAGTGCACCAGGAACAATTTAACATACAGGAAGAGGAAAAGAAAGGCCACATAGATCATGATACCGTCGAGAAGCATGCTCCACAGTATGAGTTTGCAGTTGTAATAAATCTCTCATATTCGTTGTTGTTATGTCTAAAAGGTCTGACTGGTATCTGCAGAGTGAACGTGGATGAGATTACAATATCCACAGTAACAACACAAAATATAATTTCCAAGACAGCAGACCACCAGATTGCTGATATTGTCCAGGTTGTGGAAACATTTCGATATAGCATTTAAATGTTTTGAATTGTTTAATAAACATAATGCTAAATTTATACTCACTCCGTTTCAAATTAATGCTACACAATCAAATATTCATGCCAAGAAAAAATGTGAAGAAATCAGCAAGAGTTCAGCTGCTGCAATTGAGTGCAGCATATCAACTGCACGTCATTACATAATCTCGCTGCGAAATCATCAGTTCGACATATATTTGGCCGATGCATTGATGACAATTCCTCTAGCACCCAACTCGTCACACAACTCTTGAGCCTCTTCAGTAAGACCTTCAGACGCAATACCTTTGATGAGGATCCAGTATGAATAGTGGTTTGGTTTCAATCCCTTGCGTACCATATAACTCAAGAATTCGATTGCTCGATCAGTTTGCCCGGTCTGGCATAGTCCATACATGACGGAATTATAGGCCATCTCATTGGGAGTAATACCCAGTTCTTCAAGGTCATCGAAGGGGTCCTTGGTTTGACTTAAATTTCCTTCTCTCGCAAGCCCTGTAAAAATGGAAGTGTAAGTAGCAATATCCGGCCTCAAGCCTTTTTCTTTCATCTCGGCCAAAAGCTCAAGACCCCGTTTGGTCATTCCCACTTTGGTGAGACCATCAATCACAATAGTGTAAGTAATCGACATGGGTGAACAGCCGTTGCGACTCAATTGATTTAGCATCTTCACTGCAGCTTCAACGTTTCCATTTTTGCATAACCCAGAGAGCAAGGTGTTGTAGGTGACAATATCCGGAAGACAACCCTGTGACACCATCAAGTCAATATACTTCATTGCCCTGTCCAACTTCTTCTTCTTGCAAAGAGCACCAATCAATGAGTTGTAACTGAACACATCCGGTGTGCAACCATAGGTCGAAGACATTACTTTCATGAGCATGATCGCATCATCCAACCTTCCCTCCTTGCAAAACCCCACAATGAGAATATTATACGTGACAACATTAGGATAACACCCATAGGTGGAAGGCATTTCTTCTATGAACTTGATCGCATCATCCCACCTTCCCTCCTTGCAAAACCTCTTAATGAGAATATTATACAAGACAATGTTAGGATCAGAACCTCTCCTCGTAATCCCATTCAAGCACTCCTTCACCTTCATTTGGTCAAGCAGCTGGAGCGCTATATCAAGCTTCCCAGAGCCGCATAACCCCTTCAATAAGTAGCTATAAGTGTACACGTCGGGGGCAACCTTCATGCAGTCGAACAAATCAACTGCTTTATCCAGCTCCCTGGAGTGGCACAACCCCTTCAATAAGGTGTTATAAGTGTGGATGTTGGGGGCAACCTTCATGCGGTCGAACACATCGAGTGCTTTATCCAGCTCCCCAGAGTCGCACAACTGTTTCACTAACTTGTTATAAGACACCACGTCCAGGGCGACCTTCATGCGGTCGAGCAGCTGGAGCGCCATATCAAACTTCCCAGAGTTGCATAACCCTTTCAATAAGGTGTTGCAAGTGAACATGTCGGGGGCAACCTTCATGTGGTCGAACAGATCAAGTGCTTCATCCAGTCTCCCGGAGTCGCACAACCCCTTCAATAAGGTGCTATAAGTGAACACGTCGGAAGCGACCTTCATGCGGTCGAGCAGCTGGAGCGCCATATCAAGCTTCCCAGACGCGCATAATCCCTCCAATAAGGTGTTGCAAGTGAATACGTCGGGGGCAACCTTCATGTGGTCGAACAGATCGAGTGCTTCATCCAGCCTCCCGGAGTCGCACAACCCCTTCAATAAGGTGCTATAAGTGTACACGCTGGGGGCGACCTTCATGCGGTCGAGCAGCTGGAGCGCCATATCAAGCTTCCCAGAGTCGCGTAATCCCTTCAATAAGGTGTTGTAAGTGATCACGTCGGGGGCAGCCTTCATCCCGTCGAACAGCTGGAGGCCCTTATCGACACTGCCCTCGTTACAGTACCCCCTAATCACTTGATTATATGTGAAAACATCAGGAACATTACCCGAGTCCTCGAGTTCCTTCAACACTCGATTCGCCTTCGTTGTCATGCGTTTCCTACATAATCCGTGGATCAGTTCCGTGCGGCGAAGAAACCTCGACTCCATCTCCTCCGCTTTCTCATACTCGTTACCCGATGGCGGGTTCTCACCATTGGCCCTCATCATTCTTATTCTCGTCTTTGGATGGATCTTGGCCATGGAACAACATACCCTTTTGGGTTTGAGGCTTGTTGTGTTGGTGGATTGAAAGGGGAAGATAATAATACCTCGATGAGGAGTGGTCCATTGAAGACAAAGCAGCGCGGTGTCCATCGAGGTGTGGAATTGTGCGATGAATGCCTTCTTCGTCGAAATCGTGAGATTGTCCATTGCCGGAAGATTCGGCGCCGGCGGAGGCACTGTGTTAGATATGCGTTTGGTTCTTTATCATCTTACACCGCTCTGTGTCCAACCGTCCAACCATCGGATAAGATGTACCATGTTGTAAGATATACAAGAAGGGTTCATTTATATAATAGTAAAACCTGTTCTTCAATTTAAGGTCTTTCTCGGCCAAACTTAAATGGGTCAAATTTAGTCAAAATCATTCTAAGTGGTTTTTTTTTAATTTCATTAAAAAATAATATATATATATATATTATAAATAGATATGGATTTTATTATATATAACGCATGTATAGACATCGATTCTAGAATTGCTAGTGGTGGTGGTGAGAGAATTTTGACGTTAGGGTTTTCTTAGCGAAGATGATGAAATAACATATCATTTATGAAAACAAAGAAATAAATAAAAAGGTATAACGACAATATCACAAAAAAAGTATGATTTTCATAAAAAAAAAGTTATTGGTACAAAAAAGATATACCCCACGAATTAATAATTAGAAGAATAAAACACAACGTATGGATAATTTTTATTTAGTAACATATTATAATCCTAAACCAAAATAAAATTTATATCATATTGATTAGTATATAAAAAATAATGGATCAAAAAACACTACCTTTGATTAGGATTTTCCAATTTTATTAATTGAATGATATTCTCACAAAAATTATTGATTTGATCCCTCCCAAAATTGATTGATTGATTTTTCACGTAAAAATAAAACCTTGCGGAGTATAAAAGTTGAAAAATTAATCAGTCGTGTTTTTTTCTATTAAAACTTCATCTTCTAGTCGTGATTGCATTTGCTGGAGTAGAGATGATATATCTGTGTGCATCTTATCTTGTAAGTGCAGTAGCTGAGGTGGGATCATTCTTTTTGGCTGATTGATCTTGTGAGTAGTATATACTTGTGATATTATACCAAGTATGGAACTAACCCGTCTTCTCTTTTACGTGATTAGTCAGTCCTTGGATGTTTCTCTGCAGGGCGAATGAATCGACTAGTTTTTCAGAACTTGCTGCTCCTACAAACTCTATAGTTGAACCAAAATGTATGCCTGGTGACAGTCACCGCAGACTGAGGTAGAAATTCAAAAGCTTCTCCGCAAAACTCACATTAGGCATGCCCATCTAGCCTTGAAACTCTACCATGAGCAACTCGTGTCTGTGGTAGGCTTCTCCTCTGCCTTATTCTCCATTGTTCTGTTACATTGTTACATGCTTCTTCTTCTTCTTCTTCTTTCGTAGAATTGACTGATGTGTCCGCTGTCCTGTACCTTCTTCATTCTGGTAGGATCAAGAATTGGAGCTTTTTCATCCCATTGCCACCCATCCCAGTGTGCGAAGGTGTCTATGGTACCACGTGAACTTCATAGCTAAGCCTAAAAATGACTCCGATGACAAAAAAACTGACTTTATTTTGCTGAGATTCAGCACTGGGGTCAGAGTAAAAAAATTTCCAATTACATTTTGTCCTGTTAAAACTGAAGGTTGGTATGATTTTGATCATATAATTGTCTTTTTTAAGACATTGAAGCATATATATATATAAGTAGAAACTCTCGTGTTATGTTGCTTCGTTGGTTTGTTCTTGTTGAAGTACCATATTTTTTTCTATAACGTTGCACTAAATCTGTCGATACCCTTTTTACACTGTCTTGCCTTGCAAGAAGAGGAATCAAATAATTTTACCCTAAAGGTGTTGGTGAATATACAATCTTCTCGGTTTCAAAGGCATAAAATTGCTCAACGTCGGTGTGCAGTCACATCTACGTAACCTGTTTTCTTATGAGCTTGGATAGTCTACGTAACGTGTTTTCGTATGAGCTTGGATAGTCGGTGATATTTGCCTTTTTCTTAGGAGTTCCCCTTGAACTCAACTCCATTCTCTTTCCCTACATGACGAGCTTGTAGTAAGGACTACCCTTTATTCCTATGAGCGGACCAGGTTCACTCATTGTGGAGAAAATCGATGATGAAAGCCCATATATTTTATTATATGGAAAAGTTCAAATTTAATTAGGGTTTATATATGTTAGAATATATTAGTAATATGGTCGTTGGAATATGACCGTTGTAATGGTATATTCCATAGTATATTCTCAATTATATGTCTTATAAATAGAGGACTCTTATAATCAACTAATACACAAATATTATAACGATGTAGACATTTTAACATGGCATCAAAAACAGGGTCCCTCACGGACCACCTGCACCACTCGTCGACCATCGACGGATGAACATCGATCATCGCCAACTTCAGCTACCAGCATACCCGGCTGTCTCGCAGCCACCAGCCTAACTCCCCTTCCACCATGCGGTGGCCATCGTCGCCTCCGCCACGCAGCCAACCATCATGATCTTTACGGATGTTTGACGATCTTTCCAGATCCAGTTTTCCGCCCCGACGTGGCCAACCATCGTCGCTGCGAACAATAGCCACCATCATCAGGACTCTTCTCTGACACCAGGTCCGCCATAGATCTCGCATTCAAGTTCTGCGCAGATCCATCGTACAGATCCAACCATCTTCGAGCCACCAATCAACACCATCATCGGCCGCACCCTCACCCTTTGCTATCCTCCTTGAGGAATCTGGTGCGGCTGAATCTGGTTGGAAACGAGTCAAGTGGTGTCCGACTTGGGCCAGATCAGCCACCATCAACTGGATCTCGACACGCTCCCTTAGTCGGAGAGCTCCCCAACCCCTCAATCATCGTACCAACCGCCAAGCTGGTCTGTAACTTATGCCACAAAATCAGACTCATGGTCTGCAACTCACGATCAAAATGAGACCGCCAACTCATAGACCACCATCGTTGTCGGATTCAAACCGTCCCTAATCCGGGCAACCTCTTCCCCGGTGCCGATAACCACCACCTGAGTCTCCCCATTGTTGTCGGAACCAAACAGAGCACCCTCGCTCTGAGATCTGGTAACTCTTCTCAAGATCCAGATCCAGATCTCGAAGCCACCACGCGTCCATCCACAAGCCACCATCCAAATCATCTCAAATCATCTTCGAGCCACCAGTCGCACCATCTTAGACTATTGTGGAGACGAAGGGCGAACAGAGAGGATGGGCGAACAGAGAGCTTTCTTGCAAGTGATGGGCGATTGTGAAGACGAAGGGGTTTTGATTCGAATTGAATGAATTAGGTGGCTGATGATTCCGATAATATTTGTTATTGGGTTTGCGTTTCTCTTGTAGATGTTTTTGCGGAGCAGCAAAACCCTAGGAGGATCATCAAGCCTCGTCGCTGCTCATGGTGATCTCCGATTCCTTTGAGGCCTCACGATCCACCATCAAGATCTAGTCAAGATCTGGTCAAGGCGATCAAGATCTCACACCATCATGAAGCCATGCTCAAACAGGCCTCTGAGCTCCCATCATTGCGCAGTTTCAAGCCAAGCCCAAACTCGACCTCTGAGCTCCCATCACCGCGCAGTTTCAGACCAAGCCCAAACTCGGCCTTTGAGCTCCCATCATCGTGCAGTTTCAAGCCACACCTAAATGTGACCTTTGAGCTCCCATCACTGCGCAGTTTCAAACCACGCCTAAACGCGACCTCTCAGCTCCTATCACTGCACAGTTTCAAGTCACGCCTAAACGTGACCTCTGAGCTCCCATCACTACTGTGCAGTTTCAAGTCAAGTCTCCAGTTACGAGCTCAAACGCGGCATCTGAGATCCCATCACTCCCCTTTGAGATGCTGTCACCTCACCCAACGTGAGTCAAGGCCCAATAGTTAGCATCGACCCAAGTCCAAATTCAGATCCATCCTCTATAACAAACTCAATTTATTCTCTTCAGAACCATCTTGAGTTTGAAGGAGATGTTAGAATATGTTAGTAATATGGTCGTTGGAATATGGTCGTTGGAATATGACCGTTATAATGATATATTCTATACCATATTCTCAACTATCTGTCCTATAAATAGAGGATAGAGCAGCGAGACTTTTAGTTGCTTCATGCTCGAGTCCGTCCGAAGAATGATGTTTGCAACCACTATTTGGTTGGCTGGGAAAAGTTTTGCTGGAATAATGCTCTGCTAGCTTCTAGGCTGGAAAATATATTAGCGGAACACTTGAAGCTTTATGTAATGCTACAGTTATCTTTGTTGAACTGTCTCTTTGTTTTTTGTTTTTTTTATATACAATCTTTAGATAGTGTTTGGATGGCTTGAATGAGGGGAGGAATGCAATATGGTACTTTAGCGTATCATGTGCGGTTTGTCCTTAGAATCAGAATAACTCGTTTTGTAATCATACTCCATTCAAAATAGTGATTTTGATTTCAGAAGTAACGAGAACCAAATGTGTTTATGGAAACAACTTTTATGTCAAATAACCGTACTTAATTTTTAATTAAATTACATAAATTGTTTGTTAAAAAAACATAAATTTTAAATTCCTCGAGAAATCATTTTAGATATTAATTTTTCCACAAAGCATTACTCCCTTCGTCCCATGTTAATCATAAAGTTTTTCTATTTGGTTAATCTTCAAAAAATTATAACATTTTTCTCTTTTGGTAACTTATTAACATAAAAAAACACCAAATCAATTTTATCTGTTTCAATCAATCCAATTATCATTAAAAAAATATTTTTACATCATCAAGATCCATTCAAATTCGCCGGAAAAAAACGTTTCAATAAACAATGTGGTGGAGGTAGTACTTCAAAAAAAAATTCAAAACATTTCCTAGTTTGACTCTTTCCTTGTTTTTGGGCAAGTGCGATCAGTGATGAGAAATGTGTGATTTGTGAGTAACTTATCATCATTGAAATGATAAAAGGTTTGACTCGTGTCTGCAGAGTAAACATGGATGAGTTTACAGTATCCATAGCAGCAACACAAAACAGAATTTCCATGACAGCAAACCACCGTAAAATACGAAACACCAGATTGCTGATATTCTCCAGGCTGTGGAAACCGTATAACATTTAGTAAAGGTTTTGAATTGTTTAATAAACATAATGCCAAACTTATAAATAGTTTTCCATCAGTGTCGGGAGACATAAAGTGCTTGATTATCACCCTCTTTTCAAGTTATCACTGGATAATCGTCAATGGAACAACAATCTTCTGCTTTTATTTCTGAGTTTATAAATGCATTTATAATACTTTTGCCCTACCGATATAGGTAATACACAAGTGATAAATATCAACTCACGACAATCAAATATTGATGCCAAGAAAAAATGTGAGAAGAAATCAGCAAGAGTTCCGCTGCTGCAATTGAGTACACTATATCGTCTACAGCGAGTCATTACATAATCTCGCTACGAAATCATCAGTTCAACATATATTTGGCCGATGCATTGATGACAATTCCTCTAGCACCTAACTCGTCACACAACTCTTGAGCCTCTTCAGTAAGACCTTCAGACGCAATACCTTTGATGAGGATCCAGTATGAATAGTGGTTTGGTTTCAATCCCTTGCGTACCATATAACTCAAGAATTCGATTGCTCGATCAGTTTGCCCGGTCTGGCATAGTCCATACATGACGGAATTATAGGCCATCTCATTGGGAGTAATACCCAGTTCTTCAAGGTCATCGAAGGGGTCCTTGGTTTGACTTAAATTTCCTTCTCTCGCAAGCCCTGTAAAAATGGAAGTGTAAGTAGCAATATCCGGCCTCAAGCCTTTTTCTTTCATCTCGGCCAAAAGCTCAAGACCCCATTTGGTCATTCCCACTTTGGCGAGACCATCAATCACAATAGTGTAAGTAATCAACGTGGGTGAACAGCCGTTGCGACTCAATTGATTTAGCATCTTCACTGCAGCTTCAACTTTTCCATCTTTGCATAGCCCAGAGAGCAAGGTGTTGTAGGTGACAATATCCGGAAGACAACCCTGTGACACCATCAAGTCAATATACTTCATTGCCCTGTCCAACTTCTTCTTCTTGCAAAGAGCGTGAATCAATGAGGTGTAACTGAACACATTCGGTGTGTAACCATAGGTCGAAGACATTACTTTCATGAGCATGATCGCATCATCCAACCTTCCCTCCTTGCAGAACCCCACAATGAGAATATTATACGTGACAACATCAGGGTTACATCCGTAGGTCGAAGGCATTTCTTTAATGAACTTGATCGCATCATCCAACCTTCCCTCCTTGCAAAACCCCTCAACAACAATATTATACGGGACAACGTTAGAGTTAGAACTTCTCCTCCTAGTCTTATCCAAGAACTTATCCGCCTTCATTTGGTCGAGCAGCTGGAGTGCCCTATCAAGCTCCCCAGACCTACATAACCCCTTCAATAAGGTGTTATAAGTTATGGCATCCCGGGCAACCTTCATCCGGTCGAGTAGCTCGAGTGCCCTATCATGTTTCCCAGAGTTACACAACCCCTTCAATAACATGTTATAAGTTACCACGGTCGGGGAAACCTTCATCCGGTCGAACAACTGCAGCGCCATATCCACATTCCCTGCATTGCAATGGCCGTTTATCACAAAGTTATAAGCGCTTACATCAACAACAACATCATCACCCGATTCCTCTACAATCTCCAATATCCTAGTGGCCTCCCTCATTTTTCCAGTCCCGCACAATCCTTTAATCAATTTCGACCAGGGAATTAAATCGAGGATATCGCTTCCGGTGTCCACCATCCTTTCCAACACTCGAAACGCCGATTTCATTTCCCCTTTCTCTACAAGACGACAAAAATAGGGAATTCCCATTTGGTCGTGCTCATCATTGGCTCGCCTCCTCGTTATTGTTGCTCTCCTCTTTGTGACAGTGATTTTGGTAGTGCAATTCGTTGGTTGAAACTTTGAAATGGGAAATGCAGCCTGTTTGGTTTTGAGGCTTGTGTTTGTGGTTTGAAGGGATTGAAAGGGAGAAATGCATCGATTTGGGTTTTGAAGAGATAGCAGCGTGGTTTCCATCGAGTTGTGGATTTGTGCGATTTATGCCTTCGTCGGGAATCGTTGGCTCGTCGATAACTGAGGTTGCAGCCGCTGCGGGGACGATGCGAGCTGCTTGTGGGTTCTTCCTTTTTATCTTATCTGGTGGGGTTTGTGGTGTCCAAACCGGTACAGTGGATATAACATGTTGTAATTTTTTAAGAAAAAACATAAGTCATAAGATAATCTTAGTTCTATTCCAAATAAATAAATCAATCAAATACGTATGTTAATATAAACATTGACATATTTATAATAATGATAATATATAATTTTTTATAAATTTATCTTAAAAAATCAATAATTATATAAATTATATTTTAATTTAATACATATTACAGGATGATCAGACGCGATTTAATATAAAAAAATTATTTTTATGCGTATAAAATAATAAAAATTAAATATGTGTTAACACTTTATAAAAATTATGTTTCTTTCGTTCCAATTTAATTATAACATTTTTTTTTGTTAGTCTCAATATAAATATAATACTTTTATTTTTTTCTATTTGATAATAAATTTATATTAATATCATCAAATTACATCACCATCTCCTTCCACCTCCTCTCTTATTCTCTTTTTTAAAACCGACTTACATCTCACTATCTTTTAAAAAAAAAATTTCATCATTAAATTTCAAATAAATTTAACACACAAATAAAATTTAACATATAATTAAATTGAAACAGAGATAGTAACATTTTGACTGTAGGTTTTTTCGATATGAACTTTAATCCGTGCAAAAGATCATCAACTAATATTTTTGTTATCAATTTGTGAAATTCTAACAATAAGCATATATTGTGTAGTTCTTTTTTAACGTTTTAAGAGGCGAAGTTAACCATTATCCACCATGACCCAGTAAAGAGGCGGAATGAAGAGACCATCTCCATCATCCTTCATCTGCGGTTCAATCTACAGTGTTGTTACGGTGGTTGTTATGATTGTTTTCTTCGAAGACGACTTCGATCGTCTTGTACATATCATCCCGACAATGGTGACGGGGTTGGATCTAATGGTATCGAGTTTCATTCTTGTTATGTGTATATGTTAATACTGTGTTTTTTATTCCAAAAAGTGTGAAAATATGAAAAATTATATATAATGAGAATTATTTTTCTTTATTGTATGTATTGGTTTTTTCCACCTAAACAAAACAAGAGTATTAGGTTTACTTAATTGCTAATTTAGATAAACCTCTTTAATAACCTCAGAAGTAAATAAAATCTAAAAAAATATATAAACTTAATATAAATGTATCATTTTCAAAGGATAATTATTTTGCATAATTTAGAAAATCCAAACATTACTTTAGTTTTTTTTGCCATTAACAAAAAATTTATCTTGTTTTGTTAATAGCAAGGCCTGATTGGCTGCAACAACTTGTTCTCCAACACACGTAATTAAGTTGAAAGCATCGAGTCACATGTGCTTGAAGAAGTCTTTACAGTCGATCGCTGGCGGGCCTTTAAGCCCCACTCTTACCTGAATATAAACCAAGTTACAAAAGCAAAAATCATCAGTGACATCTATATCAAAACCTCCTGCATCCAAGGGACTCTAGAGTCTTGACATATAACTGAAGATTATTTCATCGATGTTTTCCTGCAAAGCTAACACATGACTATTCCCTGCAACCGAAAACAACTCTCCCAGTCTATCCCGCTAATAGAGAACGCATCGATCTGCTACAATAATTGGTGTTTGTAAGCTATGAATCCAAGGATCCTCCTTTGCAGATGAGTCATGGAATGCTCCTGCTACTTGCTGTAAAGGTGTACAATAGTAAACAGGAAGAATCCAACCATCTGCAGGCATATCACAAAGATAGTAGTAGTCAATATCACCAACTCGATTACGATGAAAAATGAATGAGGGTGTAATATACCAATAGAAATGATA